>PVJL010008525.1:0-66022 GCA_004026885.1 Lyroderma lyra
GGGCGAGGGCTCCTGTGGATGGGGCCCTAAGCGTGGGCTCCTGTGGATAGGTCTTGTGTTCTTTGAATGACCACTTAAAAGGTGACACCTTCCATCCTCACTTTCAGTCCTTGCTAATATATGAAAATAAAGTGAGGAACCTAGAAACGTGGCTTTAGTAAATTCTCACTTCTGTATTCACATGCTGTAAGATTTCAATCAATGAGTGTTAAATGGAGAAGATAATTTATATTTAATACCAACTTGTGTCCCTATATTTTTAATTATTAATGCCCCCAAACCTAGGAAGGATTAGTGACTTGTCCAAGGTCTTATGATCCAAGACAGGCAGTGCCTGGACTTCGGCTATGTCTGACAGTAAAACCTAACTCCTTTCCTGTCCAACGAGTAGACACAGGTGACATACGAAGTACACTATAAACTCGATATAGAAACGGTAACTGCCAGGCTAGTGTCGTTTTTGGTTAGTGCCAAATGACTGGAACCAAGCAAGAGATTGCTCCAGACTGCAGTGATTGGGAAAAGCTAGATGAGGGTACAACTTGAACTGGACTCCGACTCCGGGAGGGTTATCACTAGATGGAGGTCAGAGCCCCAGATAGAAGGGAGACCGAGAGATCTGGGGAGTGATGGTCAGCAAGTGCTTGAAGGCAAAAGGGAAGTGGTCTCTGGGTGACGTGAGGGCGCCGTCTCAGTTCCTGGTGTCCCTGTACCTAGCACAGTGCCCAGCACCAAGTAGGTGCTTACCAGTGTTGAAGTGGCGCTCTGAAGTGCGTGCTGAATGGAGACCATCCTGGGTGGTAAGAGAAACCTGAGTTGAGAGTGGGTGGTCCTGCACTGGTGGAGGCAGCAGGAACAGGGGCCCTAGCTCACAGGGAGTGAGCCTGCTGTGGGAGTGGTGGAGGAGAAAGACAGAGGAGTGGGCACAACTCAGCTTTCCCTCTGACGTAGAACAATGGGTCCGAAAAGGAAGGATTTCGAGGTGATGCGCAGCAAGGTTGATGAAAGATTAAACGCTGACGTGCTCATCCACCTTGGAAGGATAGGAGACTTCCAGAAGCTCTGAGGAAGGTAGAAAGGGCTGCATTAGCCAGTGAGGCCGGAGCGGACAGGTTCATGAAAATCCAGCCAGACAGTGAACAGTGAGGACCAAGGTGAAACCTGAGAATTCAGTTGGGGTTGTTTATTCTACGCATCTTTTTCTGTTTTCTCCGCGGAAATCTGGGGTGCAGTGCAGAGCAAATCATTCTGCCTTAACCCTCCCAGACCTGAGGCCCTGAACCTAACCGTCCCCTATACCTGGGCTCCTGAGCATTAAAGAGAAAAAAATCAACATGATCTAGAAAAATGTTAGTTACATGCAAACAAGTGGTTAGAATAAGATGGAACTTGGAGTCGTCGTTTTCACGTACGAGGCAAAGTACCGAAAATTAGGTACCGCGGTCCAGCGGCAGGTTCAGAAGTGACCGAAAACCGGTACGGTGGGCTGGGAGGGTTAATATTCACCATTCCAAATCTAACATTCGCTGGCATGTCGGGTTTCGTACTTTCTTACTCTGGGACCTGGCTGCAAATGTATCGCTTAGGCTTTTGTGCAGGGTTGGAACCGTAGAGGCACAAATGAAAAATATTCACTCTAAACAATTCCAAGAGTGCCGAGCAAAGCTCAGGGCACAGAGCTGGGACCCTGACTTGGTGGGGAAAGCTCCAGGGTTCCTTTGCACACTCCTGGTGATGGTGGTGTTTTCAGTACTTCTGACGTGGAGCTCTGGCCTGCCTGCCATCTAATTACAGTGTGCGCGGCCTGATTGCATGTGCTCTTTGACTGTAGTCCTTGGCACTAATAACCCTAAACAAAGCTGCAGGCACTAATTACTAATTACCTCCTTTGCCTACTCTGAATTTTGATGTGCTTTTGAACTCGTAAGTCTTCCAGCATTTAGGATGGCTTCCCCACCATTGGAGAGACAGTCAGTGACTGTCAGTGTGCCTTTATTTGCTTGTTTTTATGTATCCAAACTAGCACTGCCTGCATCCGAGGAGGCGATAACTCTAAGGTACACATGAGGGTTGTGTGCTTTTGATAGAAAACGTGGAGACATAAAGGGTTCATTTCGTCTCCTGGTTGTCCGATTCCGTCTGTAACTAATTAATTATGTGTGATTTTGCATCTTTTGATGTGCATTTACTTGAATTTCTTATGGTAATACTGAAAAAGTAGAAAGAATAAAAATTAACTTTGGGTTAGATTAGCCGAAAGGAAATGGATTCTCTTCATTACAGAGCACACTTGAAAAATGACAAGGCAGAATCTATTTATTTCTTTTCGGTTAAATACCAGTAAACACTTTTACTGATGATATTACATTGAGTCAGATTTATTAGCTTGAAGCACAGAACATTTATTTTTCTCCAAAGTCTTGACCAAGAAAATATGGTCTCATATAAAGAAGAAAATTGAGTTGATGATTTTTCTTTTTTTTTCAAAATTCATTTTTCTTTCTTAGTTTTTTCCTCCTTTTTTTATTATTAATTATGTGACTTGGGCAACTCACTCTCCTTTGATTTCTTATCCTTAAAACGAGGTTATTAATCTACCTGTAACAGAGGCAATGTGAAGATTAAATGACATCATCTCTATGGAATGATTAGAATGACTAGTGCCTCATAATTAATCAGTGGGTATTAGCTGTTGTTTTCATTTAACCAGGTATGGCTTCGACCTCACTGGCAAGGATAATATTCCATCAGCCCTTGACTAGCTCCGTGACCTTCAGAAGTTATTCAGCCTCTTTGTACCTTAATTTCCACGTCTGTAACATGCAAGTAATATTGATGCCTACCTTCAAGGTTTTTGTGAAAATTAAATGAGTTGATGTGTGTTAATGTGCTTAGAACACCCTGACACATAGTAAGCTTATTATCATATTAATAGTTATTTTCAACATTAGCAATGTTATTTTTCAAGACAAAATGTTTAATAGTGAGGAAAAGTACTATAAATGTACATTTGTTCTACATCATGGCCAAGGAGGGAAACAAAAATTGATGATAGACACGGTAAAACCATAAGGCACGGGGGCAGGGAACAAAGGCAAACCGGGAGGAGGAGCGTGCAGGAGGGAAGGGGAGGAAGTACTGCAGAAGCAGACAGGGTGACGACAGCACACCCCCAGAGACAGAGGACATGTAAGGTGGGGAAGCCCAGCAAGTTCTTTCCTCTCCTACAGTCCTATTTGTATGCGCACACGCACATGTACACACACACACACACACACGCACATGCACGTGCACACACGTGTACACACACATGTACACACATACACGCACAGGTGCGCGCACACGTGAGCACACACGTGCACACACACACTCACATGCGTGCGCGCACACACGTACACACACACACACACACACACACACACAAAATAAAGTCCTAGTCGGATTACATGCCCCATGAGCTATTATCTCCCCCCAGCTTCATAGCATTTATTACACTATAATCTACGCAGATTTGCTTGTCTTCCCCTTCAGACTGCAAGCTCTTTGAAAGCAAGAAACATGTATTTCTTGTTCATCTTTGGAATTATAGAACACACTCAATAAATACATAAATTTCAAAATTAGGACATTACAATACTAACTTGTATTTTTCTATGAACTTTTCCCCCTAATATTTCCCATAAATATGTCTTGAATATGATGATATGTAATGCTTTGACTATATGTAACATTTTTGTTTCTAAATGTATATTTTCTTTTTAATTTGGAAGTCTCAGTACTTACTACAATTAAATATCTATGCTATTTAACATACTGCTCACCACATCTTTAGGAAAATACAGTTGTCTTGTTCAGCATACTTTATATCATGTGTTAACTTTTCTGGTATTCTTTTCTTTCAGAGGCTATTGTTCTTTCTGTTTGTAAAGCATCATACTCGATGCTGCAACCAGTGGCTTTTTGCCATGCATTTTTAGTACTTCTTGGAACATTTGGTTTAGGAAGTGGGGTAATTAGTGGGTAAACATTGTGTAGCAGAACTACTCTAATTAGTGCCTTTTGGCCTGGGTTCAGTGATAAACAAAGTAAGATGCACGTCAGCATTCATCCTAACAGTTTATAAAAATTCTGTTGTGGCCTATGGGATAGCATATACAAGATATATTAAATAATGTAGTAGTTGAGACCAGGAGAATAGTCTCCACATAATGAATTAGGTGCCTGACTTTGAAGGCTTTCATTAGTCTTAATTATTCAGAAATCCTAAACTTAACCATCAAAGTGTAGTAACTGTCCACATCTTTAGTGAGACATTGGCTCTGTGATGTATACCTAAACTAACTTCTCTGTATTCCTGTAATCTACTTGCAAAAGAAGAGCATTGATTGAAACCATCAAAATAGATTTAAAACCAGATTCAGAGGCAAAACCTTTCTACCCGCATTATGGGACCTTCAGCAAATTTTATTTGGTTCAGTTCACAGCTTCTTAAGTCCCTTACTTCTGAAAAGCACTACTTCCTTGTTTTGAAGTATAAATGCTCAAAAGATTTTTCCCATTAACATAATGTGGTCCTGTCAGTCCACATTACTCTAGCTGCTATCCACATAGGCACAGATAGTTTTTTTTCTAGAGGCTAAGAACAGAACTTTCTGCTAGACAGCTCCTTTTTGAGGTAACTCGGAGCTTAAATCGGAGCCTGGGGATGATGAGGTCCAGGTACCCATTCTGTGAATCCTATTTGAACTGAGAATGCTGGTTGGCAAAACCTACTTATGGCCAATTACCTTACGTGAAACCACTGGGCTGAAAATGGCAAATAAATATATTAAAAAAGTAGAAAACTTAATAGACGACCATTTGTCAAAGAAATGGAAATGATCGTCAAATCGTTCCTTAAATTCTACGCAAAACAACTGAATAAATAGGCAGACCTTCCCAAAGTAAATAAATGCTACAGGGTGCATCTACCAGACTTCTAAGAGAAGCAGCTCCTATCTTATGCAGACCCCTCACCCCCTGGCAGTAAGAAGCAGGGGTGCTGCCAGGCTAAGTTTTCAAGGTTTGTACGACTTTCATTCCAGAAGAATAGTACAAGAAAAAAAAATTATAGGTTCATCTCACTTACAATGACAAATATAGGAATTTTAAATGTATTAGCTAACTAAATTCAGCAGTAGATTTTTTAAAAATACTGTATTTATCTCTGGAAGACAGAGATGGTTTAACATTTAAAAAAATCAATGAAATCTAGTATATTAATGGTGAAAACATATAACAGACACATAAAATTGCCTAATTATCTAAAAGAATGCTTAAAAAATATTTGGTAAAAATTTAACTTCAATTTCTGACTAAAAGTCTAGAGTTAACTAAGAATAGAAGGAAACTACAAACTTGATAAACATTATATCCTCAAACCTGTAACAGACCTCCAAATTAAAACTTTAAACAAGCTTTAAACAAAGCAAGACAAACAAACCTGTCAGTACCAATGTTCTTGATACAGATCTGACTAATCCAATAAGAAAAAAAAAATAAAGTGAAATAAAGATGGACAGAAGGAGAGGGAGGAGGGGGAAAGAGAAAATATAACAGAACAGTTCTAATTTGGAGATTATATGTCTTCATAGGCAAACTCTTAGAACTAGCAAAAGAAAGTTACATAGTTTTAAAAATTAACGGTTTTGTTTTTTCACATTAGCAGTAACTACTAATTCACAAATTACAAAATTGTAATGCATTTAGTTCTTAACCTTTAAAAATGCACAACGTTATAGACCGAATTGTAAAATTTTACTGAAGGACATAAATGAAGAATCGAATTAACTGAAGAGGTCCCAGAGTTCTTTGGTGGGGACATAACAACAGAGACATCAATTTTCACAACATGCACATCCAACTAAAATGATAATAGGATTTTTTTTGAGGAGCTCAATAAACTGGCTGTAATAACAGAGATCCACCAATAGCTAATTTTATTTTGAAATAAAACTCAGAAGAGGAATGATTTTGTATGACATTTTAATCCTTATTAATAAAATAGCACAGAAACAAAACCAGACTAATGAAACAGAAGTGAGTGTTCAAAAACAGACCCAAAGTGGGGAAGAGTGTTGCTCAGTATGTTCTTGGAAAGACTGGTGTTCTGGATGAAAAACATACAGTTGGACCCCTACCGCACACCATGCACTATATGAACACCAGAACAAAGACCTAAAATGGCAGGTGAAACTCTGAAGGTAGTAGAAGAAATGTTGAATATCTTTGTGACCTTGGTATGTGGAAGAACTTCTTAAACCCTACCCTAAAAGCACAAACTATTAGGGATAAATTGGTAGCTTTGCAATCTCAAAACTAAGGATTTCTGTTCAGTGAATTATAGGATAAACAAAATTACCTTAACAGGGACAGATTGGAATAAGATGCCTGCAGCATCAAAAGCTGCAGAGATGGATCTGTGGACCATTTGAGAAATGTTTGCAAATTCAAAAATAAGAAAAACAGCGTATGTAAAAGCAGTGATTATTACTAGACAGTTCGTGAAAGGGAACTCCTGAATGGCCATGTGTATGAAGAAAGATGTGCAGCTTTCTAAGTAATTAGAGAATTAATTAAAATAACAATAACACACCATTTCACATTCATCTGTTTAGGAGGAAATGTCTGAAAAATAGGCAAATCAAAATGTAGGTAAAGATTAAGGTAATGGGGGTACTATACACTGCTGGTGGAAATCCAGACTGGTGTAGCCAGTCAGAAAAGTGTGTGTGTAACTTATCACCCAGGAGTCCCATCTCTGTGTGCACATTCCAGTAAAACACCTCGCAGGTCATGGTGATAGATTCCAGGATGTTTATTGCAGAATTGTTTCTGATAGTGATACATTGGGGACAACTTAAATGTCAGTCACTCGGGGAATAGTTACCTAAGATGTGAAGGATGTATCCTCTACCGGCATTGCCCTCCAGCCCAAGACTCCCCCTGCCCTGCCGCCCCCCACCCCCATCCCCAGAGTGGGACGAGTTGGGTTTAGTACTCATTGCAGGCAGTCGGTGACACACTGGAGAACCATGGGGCATCTTGGCAAAAAGATGTTTGGAAGGACTTAACAAGACCTGAGCTTGGGTTAGATGACTGAGGGGAGACTCCTCTGGCATAACTCCTGCCAGGAAGCAGAGGTGACTGTAGGATTCGCCATCTGGAAGGAGGGAAGAACGAGGCAAAGCTGTCATTGGCAAAGAAGCGACGTCAGTCACCGCCAGCACAGGCAATGTTTGGTTGTTTTTGTGGCTTGGACACTGTTCATATTTTGTCTGTGTTCAGACATGAGCGTGCAGTGGTCTTATGCTTGTCCTGATCCCTTCTGGTCCCAGAGTGGCCTTGTCTGTGGTTGGTGTTTTGTGAAGTTGTTTATGTTCAACAGGACACCGAGTGAGTGTCGGGCAGCTCGTGACAGCAGAGACCTTGCTGGAAGTTCCCAGCCAGCTCCCACACGTGCTTTTCTCTCCCACAGCACTACAGCCGTGCAAGGAGAAATTACAAACAGGATGCAGATTGCTGAAAAGGTCTATAACGTCATGTTAATTTGTGTAAACTGCACATGTAAATAAACAGTAGCATGTATTATTTAAGTATGAACATAATCCAAAGCCTAGAGCAAATGGCGTGGGTTTTCATCTAGTGAGGATGGAGGGAAGGGGCCAGTGGCCTATGAGGGGGGCGGTGACAGGAAATGCTGAATTAGACAGGCACCTCGGGGACCGCTGCGACTGTGTGCCTGAGATAGGAGAGGGTGACAGTTGGGTTCCAGCAGCTGAGACCCAGGAGCTGGTGTGCACACGAGAGCAGAAGCGCATGCCAGGGCCCAGGTTCTGTCCTTGCCTCGTGGCAGGTGGGGCAGAACGCCTTCTCGAAGCTTTTCCTAAATCCCTTTCATTTCCCCCAGTAGGAATGAGCTACTTTAATGCTCGCATGTTGATGCTTGTTGAAATGAAACCTGCCCACCAGTGTAAAATGAGATCATATTTCATGTGCGAACTTGATTTAGCTTTAAACGTACCCAAAAGCTTTGGAAGTTTTTAAAAAATGCACCTCATATTAGCTTCGGAGAAAGCTAGTTTATTACATCTTAGGTAAAAGATTTCTCCATAAACCTTAAAATTAGTGTCTTTAATCATGTTAATACGTCATCTTTTTTACTTTGTAACTACAGAAAAGAGCTTGTGTTTTTAAGGAGCCAAAAGATTCCTGTCTTCACCCCTGATCCCCAGTCGGTGATTCTTTAAGAGCAACTGTCCTAGTGTCTTGAATAAATTCACTTCAATGTCTGTAATAAATATGGAGAGGTAGGGTAAGAGCCTAAAGTCTTTAATTTAGGAAGGAAAAAAAAGTTCATTTTGATTTTGACACTTTTCTGCACAACTCTAAAGTGAACATGTGGATGTCTGTTCCCTGGGTCCTCCTTATACTTGACCTCGCCCTTTCCGGTGTTCTCACTGCATGGGGCCCCCTGGCTTCCTAGACACGTTGTCAAGGTCAGCCAAGGCACCTGTGGAGGGTGCTCCCCCCCACCCCCACCCCGTCCGCCTGTCTTCTGTTAGATCTTGTTCTTCATTGGCTGTGTTCTGGTGTTATTGCTGTAACAGTCTTTCTCTTAATTTATGTCATTTAATTGTATAGTAGCGAGGGATAGTATATTATGGTAGGTCTTATGTCATCAAATCCTGTTTAATCATCTCTGTAATTACTTGAACCTTCATTAACATTATAGAAGCAAATATAGAAGTTTTTATGTAAGCATTCAAAACCATGAAATTAGTTTTTAAGGATACTTACTCTTTATTTCACTACCTCAGTAAACACATGACAGACCCCCAGGTCTCTTCCATGTCTACTAGTAAATGTGATGAATTTTAACTTAGAAACAAATGTACCTGTACTCACATGCTTGAATGATACCAACGGTGAATTACTCTGGAATCTTGCTTATTAAACATAAGGTAGGGGGATACGCGCGCGCGCGCGCGCGTGTGTGTGTGTGTGTGTGCAGTGTGGAATCTCTGTATTTTGTTGTATACCTCCTCTGGTTTTTTGAGAGAAGCACACTGTTTCCTATCGCACTTATTCATTCAAACTTCTGGGTCTGATCTCTTGAAATTTCTGTGTTTCATCTCTAAAAACATCTAGCAAATTCCACATGTATTGTATGTAGATAGGATTAAGCAGGAACTGTGTCCTCAAAATTGTCGAAATGCACATTTTCCTATAAAACAGTATTGAGAACAGTAACTCACAACCTCTTTTAAACTCATAACATGCTGGCACATGACGCTTACAGTGAAGGGTATTAGAGAAAGAACGTGCTGCGAGCGAGCAGCGTGGCCGTGAACCCCGTGCAGCCGGGCTTCCCACGCTGCAGTGTGGCCCGTCTCGGAGTCTGAAGCTCCCTCGTCCCCACACATCGGCGAGCGCGCCTCGGCCTGTGGCCGTGTGGGATAGAAGGGGCTAACGGGCAGTGTTACGTTACGTGCCCATCTCCCGGACCAGATCTCCTTCCCAGACATACTTACGCGTTCCGTACCCCTCACCCTGGGCCCGGCGCTACGCAGCCCAGTGAGAACGAACACCTTTCGAGGAGCTCGTTTCTGGTCAGTGAACCTGAGCGGACACAGACCTGGGCAGGCTTCCCTACAGGTGCTAGCAGTCTGCAAGGGTCAGAACGGGAGCTGGCAGGTCACCGCCTCCCCTAGGTAGCGACGTGGGGTTTTCTGCAGACCCTTCACGTGGGACACACACACACACACACACACACACACACACTGTGCACAGGAGTTTATTTAGTATCTCCCTGTCAGGAATGGAACTTGACACAATTTTCCATACGTGCACACGCACATCATAAATGTCAGCCTCTTGCAACTGCTGTAAGAATTAGTGCTATAGCGTTAGACATTCTGTTGAAATCATCAACTTGAAAGAGTGTTCTTTCCCAGGGAATTTTATCAGAAAGGATATAAGGTGTTCTGAGCATGTGATACCAAAGGAAAGGGAAAGCTAATAAAGAATTTAGTTGTTTAACCATTGATTTAGCTATTTTACAGGTACATTTGGGACTAAAGTGATTTTTAAAAAGATCTTTTTAGCCACTTGGTGATATGAGACATTTCATATTTATAGAGGCTCATATGTGGTGCATTTGGCTTTAAAAGTAATTGTGGTTGGCACCGTGGTAGGAAGTCATCTAGGGTCATTGCTGACAACTAAGACCCAATGTGTCTAGTAGGCATGGGCCAGAGTTTCATTTGTTTTTTGAGGAAGAGGTTACGTATCTACTTAAGCGAGGTAATTGTTACTTTCAGCATTCATACTAGAGTTCTCTATTTTGGTTCTTAGGTTTTCCTACATTACAGATAAGTAGTAAATCCCATGACTCTCCAATCAGAGCAATTACAGAGAATACAGGTGTTTAAAACCTGAAATCAGTTTACCTTAAAACATTTCAGTGTTTTGAAGGATAAAAAGTTACTGTCTTTAATTCCTCCTTTATAAAGCAGTGTTAACTGCATTTTAAGGTTTTTACCTGACATCACAATAGCAGGGCTGTGGGGGTTGTTGGTCCTTTAGAAGTTAAAGTCAGGTCCACTGCCCAGACTTGACCTTACGATAAATGGTTAAAGCCTGGGCTGAAGACTTCCCAGAATTGACATGTATGTGCATATACTGGCTTATGTAACCACGAGGAAAGACAACGCGACTGGGCAGGCGCGGCAGACCGTCGCTTGTGTTGGGATACGTATACGTAGTTGCAGATGCGTGATGAAGTGGCCCTCTCAGTTGGCTCCACGAGCTTTCTTCCAATTGGGCGTACCGCCACCCATACCTTCCCTGCTGGGGCAGCTCGGCTCTGACGGGCGTTGTTCTTGCTGTTCTGAGCTCAGCCAGCTTTCTCTGTGAAGGCCCAGGGACGCCGTGTCTGAGGCTCTGTGGGCGTGTATGGCCTCTGTGTGTCTCCCCACGCGGCCAGCCTGTCCCCGCTTCCCTTTTCCTGCTGGCTTCCCAGCCTTCCGGAAATGTGGAAGCCGGACTTGAGCTGCCTACAAAACAGACTTGGCCCGACTGTCCTAAGCTGTAGCTCTCAGTTCTAGACCCTGCTCTGCCCTGAACCTCTGTGATGTGATTGGCCTTGACATCCCTGCCCTTTGACGAAGGTAAGCTAAGAGACTCGTATAGCATGGGAATCTATGATACACCGATACCTTTGATTGTGTTTTGTCATTTTAGATACAGAGTTTAGTTATCACAGAATATGATTTGGTTGTGCTTCAACAAACTTAATTAATGCCTGGGTTAGTATTGCTACCTAGGGCCAAGCCACCTGTCATATGAACTCACTGTCAGAATGTCTGCATTTGAAACCTTGAGTTGCCACTTCTTAGACTCTGGTCTCAAGCAAACCACCAGATCTCTCTCAATTTCAATTTCCTCTTCATCATATCGAGGAAATAACACCAACTCTGCCTACCTCTTAAAATTGCTTAATTATTTTCTAATTGAAAAGTAGATTCTGAAAATGCTTTGTAAACTACAAAACATAAAATCATCATTATGAAACCATTCTTTTAAGCTACATACTTTTATAACTGTGGATTTCCCTTTATGAATTTTATTGTAGGAAAATATAATTTTTTTTTTTAATTTAAAGCCACTAGCTTAAATAACAGTAGCAAACAAGACCAATAATACTTCTTAGCATAGTACCTGGAGACTATAGATGGTCCGTGTCCACTTAATTAAGGCAGCAGTAGCTTTTTCCAACCAGAACTTAGACCTAGATTTTGGTTACACTGTTCCTTTTCCAATGGTAGGTACCCCTGCTCTCTGGAATGTGGGCAACCTGGGTCTTAACACAGCGCCTTGCACATAGTAGCCACTCAAATGCTTGCTGACTTCTCAGATACCTTAGTCTACCTGGGGACCAGATGTTTCTATTTACCTCTCAGAACGGCAAAGCAAAACATCTTTTCTTAAACATGTAGGAGGTCTTACATTTTGGATGCTTTAATTTTCTAAGATTAAAGCATGTTCCTGCTTCATTGTTATTAAATTATAGAAAATGAGTCTAGTGCCACAATATACAAGGACCGTAAAAAGTTCTTTAGAAATTAAGTGTTGTATTGGCTTCTCTGCAAATTATTGGATGTCTTCTCCCGTTATGTTTCAAGGGAACTTTTCATTAGGTGAAGTCAGAACGTCACTATTTATGGAACATATCGTAGTGTCATACCGGTTGTTATTTTCTTTTGGAAACTAGACAGAGTTACAAGAGTATATTATTCAAAATGCTTGGTTTTGGATCTTTGATAGCTAATGTGACTAAACATTTAAAATCACAGATTCATTTCTCCAGTTAGAGTTAGATTCCCATTTTTCCCGTGTGGGCCAGCAGAATGAGGAAGGGTCTGGACGGACCTCTGTCATCTGCTCTTCCTCCTCCAGTGAAAGCACTTCCTCTCAAAGGCTAGTGGACCGGGTTAGTGATGCGGGGTTCTTGGAGCTGAGGGAGAGCTGGGCGCCCGCACGGACTCAGGTGCTGCTGCGCGGGCACCCCCAGGCGGAACCCTGACGTCTGTGCGGGTGCCAGGACTGGGGGCGTTTCGTCCCATTTGTCAGAGTACACGCTCTAGCTGTGTGCGTGCTGTGGGGAGTGTTCACAAGCCGGTCTGTAGCGAGCGCGGCCTCGGGTTCCCTGCAGAGCTGTGCGCCAGCCGGGACAAGGCCTTCTCTGCGGTGCTGGGGGGCGCAGCTGTTGGATACCCGACGTCGTCGGAGGGAGTTTACAGATCGCTGGGACAGCTCCCGTACGGAATTTGGTGGCGATGTCACGTTTTCCCCATTGCCAGACGGAGGTGCCTGGGCTGCTCACTTCCCATGGGCATGTATCAGTTACGGGCTGCTCGATAGACTCTTAAGAGAAGTAAAGGAGGGGCGTAGTTTGTCGTTTGCGTGCATGCAGTCGTTTTACAAGTGAAATTACTAATTGATTCATGTAAGTGCTGTCATACACGGAAGACGTAGAAGCCCATCGTTAGCTCTTCCTTCAGGTATTACCAGCTCCGTGGCCTCAGCATCGCTTCCGCGAGGGGGCGGGTCTGAACGGGTTGCTGCCCTGGGTGAGGGAAGGCGCATGCGCCTCACCCCGGCTGGGCTCCTGTTTCTTCTTGGAGCCGCCTGGAGGCAGTTTCCTTGGTGCCTGCTCTGCTGGGCTGTCATCTCCCCAGGGAGGCTCTGTGCCTGGTTGGGGGCGGGGCGGGGTACTTACAGTGACTGACAGGTAAGAGTATCTGGTCCAGAAGTGAAATGTTAGCAAGCCCCTGTAGCTGTGCGTGTGAGCTGCATTCCCAGTGCGACAACGCGGACTTGGGACTTCCATGTGCTGCTCTCCCTCCGTGTTTATGCGCCCTGTTCCCACCCCTCACAGCGCTCCCCCTCCTCCCATCCCCTGTCGTGTTCAGATAGGGAAGTCAGGGCTATTTTGTGACCCTCCTACCCTCCCCCCCACCTCACCCCCAAAGAAAGCTTTGGTAATATCTTTTGCCATTTCGTTGTTTTTTACGAGTTTTGTCTCTTTCCAGTTACTTTGTTGGTCTTCCTATATTCTCATTATTAACCCTGAGTTACATATAACTGTACGTGTAACTCAGATGACCTCTCCCAGTCCTGTTGTTCATGTTTACTTTGTTTATAATTCATATGGTCTTTTATTGTAGGGGAGATTTTCACTTTAAAGTAATCCAGTTTATCAGTCTTTTCCTTTTTTGTGTCTTAAAGAAATCCTTCTTTAATCCAAATCATATTTTCTATGAAATGCTTTGAAGTATTGCCTTTCACATGTAGGTCCTAGTCTGACATACTATTTATTTGGTGCTGCAGTGAGCACACTTGTGCTTCTCCTCAGACAGACACATACCAACCGCTACGGGGGCTACTGGCGGCATGGAGCTATTTAAAGTTGAATCCATTAAAGACAGTTTAAAATTCAGTACTTTCGCCTCACACTGGCCCCAGAGCTCGAGTGCCACATGTGTTTGACTCACATGCTGGACAGCGCAGGGACGGAAGAACCCCCACCAAGCACTGCAGGAATGGGTCACTGCGTTCCCTGTGGTCCCGTGAGGACTCTCGTGGCGGTGGCCTCCAGCTCCAATTTCTCTCCTCCTGTACCCGCAAGTGTGTTGCAAAGGCAGCTGGTTTCTTATCTCTCGAGTGCTGCTTCCAGGAATCAGAGCTGCTCCCCAGTGCAGGGCTGCCCCGCAGACGGGAGCCTCTCTGTTGCCCTCCTTCTCCAGGTCCTGGCCGTATGGTTGCCTCTTCGTTCTGATTCCATCAATCAGATGTTTTTCTCCAGCTGTTCGGGCTACTCAGAGCAGGAAGGTTAATTCAAATTACCCAGACTCCCATTACAAAAGAGTAGCTACCAGCATTCCAGCTTGTGTTCCTTGACTAAAATATTGTTCACTTACATAAAAGTATAAGACTTTTCCCCTTAATTTTGAACTCACTCTATTTGAATTCCATATATTTTAATTTTAAATGAATATGCTTTTCTTCCTAAATCCGGATCTAGTTGTTTCTTCTGTCTTTGATTAGTCCTATCAAGTAAATAAATTGGTCCATTAAAATATGTCAATTCAGCATTAAATTTAAACATAGGTTATAATAGAGTATTTGCGTACTATTTCTAAGGTACTCGTGTTGAGTAAGTAAAAAATAAGTCTAGACTTTATCAGAAAGCACATTGTTCATTTGTTTTTGTATGTTGTGCTTGCTCAATCACTGAATAACTAATTCTTCTGAGGATACCTGTCAACTCCTAGTGACTACAAGTGGTCTTGGAAGCCTGAAGCTTCTAGTAAAACTCTATGAAACATGATTTTGTGGGGAGAATGATAAACTTTGCAGGTTAACACAGTGACAGCAACCGACTTGAAGTATTAAAGCTGCATTACTCAATCCTGATTGCAGAAAGGCTGTTGTTAATGCAAGTACACATTTATGTCCTGAGTGATAACGCAGGCCGACCAACTTTAAAATAAACACTCTAGACTTCAGTGAACTTCAGAAAACATCTAGGAAATTCAAAAGAGTGTTCTGGAAGCTTCTCTGTTTTTTAAACACTCCCTAACATTACAAGAATTTCATATATTTACCCACATGGAACACTGACCTACAGTGCAATATGCAGAGAACATAAGATTGAAGATAACTATTAGTATTACTGATTATTTCTAATAAACTTTTCATTACTTAATGTTGTAATAATAAATAACAAGTTTCACTTTAAAGTACCACAGAATAGAGAAAAGCATAATAGTCATTTAACAGCCAGTGAAGAAATGATTTAACGTTTTTAAGCCTTTAGTAAGCCTGAACCCCACCCCCACCCCCTACCCCCAGCAAAGCCATTCTCTGGTCTGCGATTAACGGAGAAGTTCACTGGGTCAGAATAAAAGCAAAGAAGATTGATCTGAACTCCTAATAGGCAGTGTACCTTTGTTTCTTAATCAAAATGTGAAAAGGAACATAAAATATGGAATTGTATTTTCATCAAAATGTAAACCAGAGTTGACATCTTTAAAATATGCCTCAAAAATGAGAAGTATAGAAATGTCATCCCCCAAATATGAAGGGAAAAAAAAAAAACCACACACGTATAGTCATTCCTGTGAACAGACCACACTCAAACTTACATTTTTACGTCAAGAGGGTTTCCAGTGTAGAGACACAGTGTCCCCTGTGGACGGAAAGGGCAGGTGTGGCGGAATGGGGCAGG
This sequence comes from Lyroderma lyra, assembly GCA_004026885.1. Classification (NCBI taxonomy): domain Eukaryota; kingdom Metazoa; phylum Chordata; class Mammalia; order Chiroptera; family Megadermatidae; genus Lyroderma; species Lyroderma lyra. Next base: position 15,833 of record PVJL010008525.1, read on the forward strand.
TGCTCTTCCGTCAGCCTCAGTGTCCTTCCCTCTGCCGCCTCGGGCAGAAAGTAGTTAATTCTCGGCACTTTACTGGATCAGAAGGCTTATAAAATGACTTGTTACGTGGAGTTTAGCCTCAGAGGGACAAACTAATCATCACGTTCCTTTTTATAAGGTCACACACAGAGCTGTACAGTTTGCATGTTAATGCGAAACTCGCAGGCTGCTTTATTTTGTGTTTTACCATGTCTTTATAAGTGGTTCTTGGAGATGTGGAAGCATTTATGCAGTGCAGTATCAGGTCTCGGGCGGCTTTGGGGTTTGGAAGCCCGGAGAATGCCTGGGAGCCACCTGCTCTCCTGCCGTGGGGAACAGTGCGCGTGGGCGGAAGAGCTGGCGGAAAGCTGTGGAGACCTCAACGGTACTTTTTACAGCAGCTTTTCTTAGGGGTACTTTGTATTGCATTAAGACCGAACTATACTTAAAATACAAGACTGAACTATTTTGTATAAGGAAAAGCAGATCTGTCTTAATGAGTTAGATAAAAATCTAAGGGATTTGAAAAAGATGTAAAGGACATATATCGGTATTTTGGCTGCATTTAAATTAACAAGTTCATTTATTTGGATTTTTGAATAATGTTTCCATTTGAATTCTTATTTCAAAATTGATCACTGCATGACCTTAAACATGAGATTTATGGTGATGACAAAACCAAACGTTCCTAGGCTCTTGGGTGAGACTGGTACTTAGTATAAAAGTAGGCAAAGTACTAAAAATAGTGATCTCCTAGGGTAGTGCACCTTTCTTAATTGCCATCTATTCGCCCCTTTTCTTAGGATACGCCCATAATATTATTATTTTTAAATAGAAAATATGGAAAATAAGGCAAAGACTTTATCATGTAACTTCTTCATCCCCCCCCCCCGCAGTTTCTAACAGGATATTAAGCTAATAATCACTAATGATAGATATCACATGGTGACTCCAGCAGTTAAACAAGTGGACAAAATAAAACAAAAGCATGAATACTTTACACACTTTTGTCATGACTAACATGTCATGCCAGTTAATTGAGTAGAAAATAAACAAATAAATATGTGAAACCAATTTGTTTTACATAGAGAAGACTTGACTCCAAACATTTCCATTTCTTGTAGTTATTAATATTTGCTATTCTGAGAACCCAGTCTGAATCCTGTAGAAGCTAATTTATAAGATGCACAACAGAATTCATCGCACATAAAAAAACTCCATGAGGTTAGTGTTAGGAATTTCAAATTTTGATTTATTCTCATACTAAAATAAGTTGTTTAAAACTTCCATTAAGGAATGTCAGATTCAATGAACAGTTAGTACTTTTGGGTGGAAGTATTTGGATGGAATACTCAGTAGCAACTGTTTCCAAATACAATGCATGGAGAGAGGGGAATTGTGAGTTTTATGTATGTATGTATGTGCACGTTCACAGTTCTGGTTTTAAAATCTAGATTACAAAACATATACAATTCACATTTAACAACCTATCTGATTAAGATAAGAATCTTAATCCTCTATGAAAAGAAAAATAAAACAAAGCCCAGATAACAGGCTTCATTTGGTGGTGATCTACAGAGTATTAGGATGCAATTTCCTCTTGTTCTGCTGTCTCGTGGCCCTCAGTCATCACAGGTAGAGCATCAGTCCAGTAACTCTTCCTGTCAGGACTGGTGGCGACAGCCAGTCTGACCTGAAAAGAAACCAGCACTCCTTCCCAACCTGGAAACGCGGTGATTTATTTCACCACGACTCCCTGAGCCACCGGCGGCAGCAGGCTTTGTTTGTTTAGAAGGTAGAATGCTGCTTTCACGTGGCAGCTGAGTGGATTATTTCAGTGCTAAACAACTTAACTTAGTTTTCCTGATCATTTCACGTAAAAAGAAAAAGCATATAATTTTTCCACACATTAGACCATGGCTTATAAACTTCCAAGAATTTCATATGGCGCATGTGCCAAAGGATGTTGGTTATTGGCTGTTTGTTGGTTGTGGAGCGCTGATGGGGGACAGCAAAGTGAAATTACAGAAGCATACTTTTGAGCCATCCTGGGTACATTACCAGTTAATAGCATTGGAAACACTGTCACTGTAATTTCTGTTTCCATCGTGAATGTGTAGTGTTAGTGAGATTCTTGCCTTGGGTATCTCTGCTGTTTCTACATTTGTAGGAATCATTTTTCTGGCAATCCAAAGCTTTCTCTTAAACATTAAACACTAAGTAAAATGAATTGAAGAGATAATATTAGGCAAGAATGCTATCCTTTAGTTTCAATGAAGATGATGTTACCAATATTAGCAGTGGCACTGGCTTTAAAAGAGTAAGTATCCTACTCCAGTTTTTCCTGAGAACTGGAAGCAAATATACTAATCCGGTCTTTATTGTAATCATTGGTTATCAGAAATAGTTGTCTAAAACACACTTTATATTTATAGGCCATAGCTAGGTTTATTATAAGTAGTCAAACACATTTATAATGTAATACAAATGTGTTTATATTACATGTAATATAATGTTACAACCCACCAATCCAGTCAAGACAATAACTTAAGGTGGTATCAGTTCTCTCATTTTAGACAATGTTAGCTCAAATAATATGAATAATCATTAGTGTTTATTTATAATTGTATGTTTTCCCAAATTATCCCTAATATTCATTTCTGTTAATTCTTAAGTCCATTCCTAGGTTAAGAGAATATAGATACTCTTTGCTAGTAGATTTTGTAAAGACAAAGATGATTTTAAAGGAGACAAAAACATTACATTCCCTAGCAGGCTCATGTGCCATGCTCGCCAGTTTCACGCACTTGCTTTTTGTAAGGATTATGTTTGTTACATTCATAGATGGTTTCTGCAGGAGTCACGTGTTAACTCATGTAAAATTAACTCTGTCAGCTACGTTTTTGAATGCTGAACTGTACATTCTATTCGAATACAAGTAAGACTCTGGGATTTTGAAAGCCTTCAACATAAAGATGCATAATGAAGATGATGGAAACCAAGAGCCTCCTCCCTCCATCATGTGCCCAGTTTGCTTGGAATTACGGGGTGGGGCACCCATCTGTCTCACTAGAGTGTTCCCATCTCCCCTGGGTCTCTGGTTTCCTAGGCAAACCCTGCTGAGCCCCCGGCCCTGTTTGAAGGGATCCTTCCAGCCTCTTCTAGAATTGTATCTCTGCTTCTGAGTTAAGTTTCTTCTCAGACAGACATACTCAATTAAGCTAGGACCTCACAGACACCAAAAATTACCATTAAGTGGGGCCTTTAGGAGCACAGACATCATGCTACCCTAGGGTTGGGTCTTTCTTCCAGCTGAGAATCGGCATGTGGTAAAATTGACTTGCACTGTTTAATCACTTTGTGTTATTTATTGTAACACAGAAGAAGACGGGGTTGGGAGGAGACAAATCGGGGAGCGTGGTGACAGCAGTGGGGATTGCATCTAGGAGAGGAGGCGGTGAGCGGAGCCTCTACGGCTTCTTGCGGTCGGTAGTCTGATGGAATCGATGAAGGACGACGTGAAATGTGTGCTGGTAGATTCAGGGCATGGGTGTTGGTGGGGGAAGGGAAGGTCACATGTTTGGGGCTTCTTCTGGAACCATTTATGAAGGCGGAATGGTCTAGGGACGTGGCTCTCAGGCCTGTTTCCCCTACCTGCTGAGGAGGAGGCTGGCTCCTCCCTGTCAGGGCTCTTCTTCCTCTTAAAGGGCCAGGGCTACTCCTTAACTTTGTGGGCTATAGCCCTGCTGAGTCCGTCAGTAGGTGGTGTTGGGGATAGGTATACCAACAGGCACGGGTATAGACAGAGATACGGAGCCTGGTTAGGCATATGATACAACAAATCCTGATCTCTTCAGATGTTAAATATGCAATGTTAATGTTTATATTCTACAAAAGGACTTCTATACAAACTGGACTTGGAGAATTTAGGTGACTCACAGAGACTGAGTGATTTTCAGAATCATTGAAAACATCCTTGTATTGAATTTATGCAGTAATATAAGAGACTGATACATAGCTCTAAATAGATAATGCCACATTAATTTTTCCACATTAAAATTTTTGAATTTGAGATAAATGCCATCATATTTATTGTAAGTACCAGATATAATAAATTATAGAATCTTTTCACTGATACACCGAGATTTCTAATGTTTCATCTGTTGTCTTTCCTACAAATCCAAAGCTACATCAGATCCACTTATCCTTACAGCCCAGTGTATAAAAATGTCTCCCTTTATGGAGCCCTTATTTTGTGCAGAATACTTATCTCAAGCAGCCTTAGGTTTTCTTCTGGACTGAGCTTCTTAGAAGATGTTTTAGCATATACATTCACCATTCTTCTAAAGGCACGAAAACTATCTTTAAGTTCCTTTGCAGATCCTACAACTACTTTGGTCAAATCTGTGTCCTAACATCTCTTTTTTTTTTTTTTTTTAATTGATGTGTGGAGCAACACCTTAATTTTTCTGTTTTCCAGATTTCAAAGTAAGGTACAGTGGCAGTTTTACATGTTATGGTTATTTCACAGATGGACTGAAATTCCCAGGACTAAAAGGAGTAAATGAAACACTAGTACGGAACACTCTGTTCCCAGGGGAAGTCGGCACTGTGTGGGTTGATTTCTTTTCTACTGTAACCACACCCCCTGGTACTCAGTGTCACGAGAGGAGTTACTTTGTTTCCCCACTCGTCCTTCACATTGCCCGGGAAGCCCAGGGCATGCCGTGTTCAGAGCAGCCATCAGGGAACGCAGCTGAGGGCCCCGGGGTGCGGGGTGCGGGGTGCAGGGGGGGTGGCTGAGCGCGGCCGCGCCCTGCCCTTGCGCACAGCGCGGAGGGGTCCCTTCCGTCGTCCGGCCGTGGGTACCTCGCTCAGCGGCCCGCCGCGTCCCCGGAGAGGGAGCGCTTGCCCAGGCACGTTTGCCTTGGCGTGTGGAGGCTGCGCTTGTGCCGTCTGGAACCTGGACAACTTTTTAACCTCTCTCAGGCAAGGTCACTGTGACGAAGTGTCAGCTACTTTCAAAGAGTAAATAAATCACGGGCTTTGAGTTTCGATACAATAACTAGGATCCAATGTCCTCACGTGAGTTTCTCATTCCGTGATTTTAAATCATATTGTTTTGGTAGTGAATGCTCTACCTTCAAAGTAAACTTGTAGAAAGCACAGTTTAGAGAGCCAAGTGCCCTGAGAGGAAGATTTTTAAGAATTCACAGTGAAAGAACAATGAGTTAACTGTAACAAAGTAGACCAAAGACCAAAAAAATGAAAGGTGTACTTGAGATTTCCTCTTTTGTTGCCTCTTTTCTTTATTTAATCAGGAAATACCAGGATAGCTGCAGTATCCTTGTATTTGAGAGAGACACTTTACTGTTATAAATATTTGTAAGCCAGTTAATCACCAAGTTCACCTAAGTTACTAGTCTCCATGAATAATCTTAAACTTGCTGTGTACTTTAGAGTACCTCAAAAATGGAAAAATATGGAAGTAAGAGTCTTTTGGCTTAACTCTGTTTACTAGCTACGATCTAAACAATTTACAGTTGGCCAGGTTCCACCCCCAAACCTTATCCATAAAGTTGTACTTTTTCTGAAAGGCAATGAAAACACTAGTCATTAACTGAATAAAGAGGCTGTTTGGTTGAGAACAAAATGGTCTGCAGTGCACGAAGCTTGGATTTGCTCATCTCCATCAAGCAGTTTCCAGGTCCTTCAGGTATGTGTCGTGGAGCAGACAGACACCCTTGCTGAGAAAAGAATATTTCAGTTCCAGTTTCCTGTCTTCTTAGCACCTCCCCAACTATTGGTACAGTTAACTTTGAGTCACAGATTACCTAAAAAGAATGAGTAAGAATATACAAAATAATAATAACCACAACAATATGCATAAGTCAGATTTTTTTAAAAAGGCTTTTTTTTTCAGCATATTGAAAAGTCTGTTAGGATTGTTAAAAGTCTTTTCTAGAAAGAAACAACATCAGCTCCTGATTGTGAGAGTTGCTAGTGCTTTATTCCATTTCTACTTGGCATTTTTTACAATTTATTTTTAGTATATCTTGCTTTTACTCTTTAATGCTGGGCTAATATTCTGGACCAGATTTGTCAGAATACCATATTACATTTTGTTTTTTTGCTGTTCAACAAAGATATACTAATAATACATCAGATAAATTCTGAATTACAACTCTAAAAATAAAAATCTCAGAATTAACTGTACCAATAGTTTGGGAGGTTCTAAGAACACAGAGCAGTGGTCGCAAAACCTTTTTATTTCATATATCTGTGAGGACTCTTTAGCATAAACCACCAATATATCCATATTTATTTTATAAATTTTATATAAATACAGTATACAGTGTTTTAAAAATGTAAACATATAAAGCAAATTTAAAATAATGAGATTTTATGTCTGAAATATCCTAGTCTTTTTTTTTTTTTTTTTTTTTTTTCAGAGTAACTTTCTAATTTATTTTTTTTAAGCTTTCTCCATCACAGAAATTTTACTCTGGTGATATTAACATTATTTAACATCCAGGTGAGCGACCTCTGTCTGAGGGAGATTACAGAAAGAACACCTGATTCCAGACACTTAGATGCTGTTGCTCTGCCTCAGACATTAAGGAGTGATTCAGGAAAATACGTTTTCATCTCCCGTCCCTCTTGAGTTAATTGTTGTGTGGGAGAGGACCTTTTGTCCAACAAGCAGATTGCCTTTCTTGGTAATGTTAGGGCCACTTTGCACTTGGTTATATTTATTCTTTCCCCCCTCACCTCTCCTCTGCACCCCTGCTTCCCCCAGCTCTTTCCCAGCCCCTCACCTCTCCTCCGCACCCCTGCTCACCCTTCCCACCTCCTTCCAATCCTTCTCCCTACCACTCCCCAGACACTTCAGCTGGGCTGCCCCCTACCCTCTGCTTCCCTTCCCTGTCTTCCCCTCCCTTCTCTCCTCCCCAGTCCACTTCCCTCCTCTCTCCTTTCCTCTTCCTGCTCTCCCCACCTTCCCACAGTCCCAAGCACCTTAATTCTATGTCCTCTAGGATCAGACCTTGACTTCTCGAAGGTGTTCAGCAGAGGGCATCACTTTTGCCTGCCGTGATTAATTTGATGTTATAGACAAACAGACAGTCCTCCAGATGACACAGAAATGCCCACCCCTCTTACATCAAATAAGTGACTAATGACACTTCTGCCATTCAGCGTTATTTTGTATACATCATAGTGTTGAGACATTTATTTAATTTACGAAGCGATCCCCCCATTAATCCAGTACCCGCTTGGCATCCTGCATAGTTATTACAATATTCTTGCCTGTAGTCCCTACACTGTACTTTACATCCCTTGTCTAATGTCTTAGTTTTATAACCATTGGATCATATTGCTCTGTCTGCTTACTTTTTACTTTTCATTTTGACACAATTACAGACTCACAAAAAGTTGCAATAAGTAGTACATAAAATCCCATGTCACCCTCTCCCTCTTGGTGGCATTGTATATATGACTGCAGGACGATATTAAGACCAGGAAATGGCCATTGCTATATAATACTGTTAATTAGACTGCAGACCTTATTTAGTTTTCACCAGTTTTTACATGCTCTCATCGGTATGTATGCGTGGGTCCATGTACCGTGACCACACTATTTCCTGCAATTTCTTACTTTTGAGGTCCTGTCAGTTTCTTGAGTAGTCAGGTGCTGTGTGTTATTTTAGAATCTCCCCCTCAAGAAAATCTAAACATTTCATTGATACTCCTTGCAGATATTTAAACTGATTTCCCAGTGCTTTTCCTTAATATCTAAAATCTCAGTTTCTTCTGGATAATAACCTTTCATTTATTCCTAGTCTATCTATCTACTTTCCCACTCCCCTAAACAGCCATTTCAGATGATCTCTCTTCAAACTTCGAGTACTATCGCCTCTGTCCTCAGTCTCCCCAGTGTCTTTTTAATAGGAAAACAATAATTAGAAGGAAAAGCAGTCAGTATAAATAGACCATAACTCTTAGGAACGATGGAATTAGCAGACTTTAAAACAGCTCCTGTGCGTACATTTAAGGGTTTAAAGGAGAGTGTCCGGAGGAGATAAATGGGAGCTGTGCCATAAATCAGATGGAAATTCTCGAGCTGGGTTATACTCTATCTGAAGTCAAAGCTCACTCTTTGGGCTTCTCAACAGATTAGATACCACAAAGCAAAAAGCTATCCAAAATGAAGCACAGGAAGAAAAACCGTGGGTGGGGTTGGGGGCACAACAGAGCCTCGGTAACCACGGGACCAGGCCATGTAATCAGAGACTTAAGAAAGAATTGAGAGAGGTAAGCACAGGAAATTATTTTATGAAACGATGGGTCACAGAAATCTCCAAATACGATGGAAAAAATATATCTTAATACACCCAAAGCCAGAGATACATGAAGCTGAAGTCACACAAGGTGCACCGTGATTACATTATGTAAAACTAGTGGTGAAGAGAAAAATCTTAAAAGTAGATGGAGAGAAAAGAGTTCTTGCATGCTGATGGCGAGGGAATTCTGCTGACTCCTCACAGGAGGTGTGCAGGATGCGCTGGGAAGATGAAGTGCTGAACAGGTAGATGCACGGAGCCAGATTACTCTGAATAATGAGAGCTTCCATTTATTTTGTACATATTTTTATACTGGAAATTGTGCTGCTACTTTTAATACACATTATTTCATTTAATTCTTAGGATAATCCTGAGAGGTCATAGAATCACCACATCCTAAAATAGTGAAAATGAGGCTCAGAGGAGCCAAAGGACTTGGCTAATAAATGTTACACACTTAGCAAATGGGAAGTTAAGGGTGTGAAACCAGATACGATTGACATAAAGCCACTTCTTTCACTATGAACCATAGAAATTGAACGTTTACATAACCTTGGTTTACTAGATAAGCTGATGGGAGGCTATTTGTTGTGGTTTGTGTGTTTGAAAATTGTCAGTCAGTGAACAGTATTTATGGAGCACTTAAAAGATCCTGGGCTGGATATTAGAATGGAAGAGCAAACAATACAAATATGGTCCCCCATTCTCAACGGAGCTTATTATAGTCTGGTAAAGAAGAGAAATGTGGTCATTCTAGCTACCTCTCAGAGTGGCTCAGGGATTAAACAAAATAATGTATGTTATAAGAGCCAGCACAATTTCTGGTATATAGCATTTCTTTCAAATAATTTTAAGTATTTAAGAAAATAGTTATAGGTATTCAGAATGTTATGAGTAAATACCAGAAGCATGTAGAATGGAGATCTGACTTGGTCTTTGAGATAAGAGAAGGCTTCTCCTGAGTTACTGATTTTAGCCAGAAAAAAAGAGAGGGCTCAGCATTTGAAAAGACACAGAAGTTGGTGAGAGCATAGTATGTCCTTTCTTCTAAGGGCAATGGGAAACAGCCTAAGGTATTAAGGATGTGGGTGGACAGTGGCTGTCAAGCACCACATTTGCATCAGAAAATCATTTCACCATCCCAGAATTCCATGCAAACAACCTTTGAGGGTGGCAACAAGGGTGGGCACAAGGACAACATGAGAAAGCGGTGGGAATGGAGCAGGATGGATGGAGACGTTTATTGCAATCCATGGAACCTGGCAGTTTTGAAAGTAGGAAATGAGAAAGAAGATGCAGTTTCTAGGTCTCTGGGTGGGTGGAAAAGCCATTTACTGAGAATGAGAATCCTGGAAATCTGCAGGTTGGAGAAGAAAGTTGTGAATAATGTGTTTATTTGGATATACCTGTGTGATGTCCAAGTAGAGATGTCAAAGAGAAAGTTTGACGCATGGGTCTGGAGTTCAGAGGAGAAATGAGGACCTGATACCTAGATTTGAGGAATCATTTATATGTAGATAATAATTGAAGTCCGAATGAATGGATGGGAACGTGAAGACAAAGAAGAGAAAAACATTAAGCATAAGCTCTGATGGTCTTCAACCTTAAAATTTGGGTAGAGGTGGGGAAAGGAACCAGCCAGCGAGGTGGCTGAGGAGGGACACCCAGAGAGATAGCGGGGATGACACAGCGCGTCAGAGCTGAGAGAAGCATTTTAAGAACAAGGGAGTAACTTGGCTTTTTAAATCCTGCTGGAAGTTTAGGCAAGATACCAGCAGAAAATGGTGTGTATGTGTCTCTGTCTGTCTGTCTGTCTGTCTGTCTGTCTGTGTCTTAACAATCCGGAGGTCGTTGGCGACCTTAACAGGTCCTTTTGATGGAGTGATAGGGGCAGATTGGAGCCAGCCAAGAAGAGTGACACATGAGAAATTCGAGACAGCCAGAGCTGAACCAGCTCTTTAGCTATGTGGGGGGAGGGGGCTGACGTGTCTGCATGACGATGGGAAAACGTGCAGAGCGGAGCTGAGAGATGCCCCAGTGGAATGGTGGACAGCTGTGCCCACCGGGGCAGGGTGAGCCGGGGTGTGTGGGCCATGCTCCTGCATAAGGACACCTGGTCTGAGGGGAAGTTGGCTGAAATGGAGGAAAGCACACTGACAAGTCTAAGTGTCACTTCCTAGCACCCTGAAATAGGAAAACCAGGCCGGCACTTGGCTCTTCCAAAAGGAATTCCTTCTTGTTACAACTGAAAAAAGCAAATGAAGATACACAGCTGACATCAGAGAGCAATTCAGTTAATGAAACAAAATTCATTCATTTCTTTAAAAAAAAAAATCATTAAAGCAGAATTGCCTGTTTGACAACTTTTGTATCAGCAGGCCTACTAATTTGAATGCCCGAGGCAGCGTTAAGCCCATGGTCCACAGGAAAGGTTTTTTAAAATACTTTTAAGAGAATGTGGTGGACTTGTGGTACATTCCTATTCTTGTTTAAGGCTGTGTAATATTCAGCTTGAGTTCCGTTTTTTTTCTTTTTCTTTCATACCAAGATATAACTGCCCTCCCCAGCCCTCCGAGTAGCTTTGGGGTGATTCAGCCACATTTGTCAGCCAGGCTAACCTCTCTTCCAGCTGTTCTGGTTATAATATCTTCCTTCTCTTTCCTCTCATCTCTCCTATTTCCCCAAACCAGTTTAAAAGAAGTTGAGAGAAAAAAACCAAATCACCTCTCTTTTTGATATCGATATGTAAGGTGAAATGAAGTGGTTCTGAAAGCCTCAGTCGGCACAGCACTGACCTGGCAGGCTCAGCCTGGGGGCTAGCAGTCGTGCCACCCCACGTGCTTAGGAACAGGAAGCGTCTCTGGGGAGGGGCAGGCAGCTCCCTGTTGCTGGAAGGGAGGGCCTCTCTTATTTCTCCACAGTTTGAGCAATAAAATGAGTTCTGCAGTTTCATACATGGGCCCCCCCACACACACACACACACACATACACATGCAAAATTGGTTGGCAGTGTGAATGCACACACACGTCGGGAACTGCAAATACTCGTGTACGTAAAGTACCTTCGTAGGCTTTACCGTGGGGTCTCTCTCCTTAAGGCGGCCCAGGCACATCTCATGCAGCAGTGCGAGCGAAGCCCACGGAGCTGTCAGAAGCAGCCGGCAGGTTTGAGCTAGGGGGCCAAGGGCCAGGCGAATCCGATTCCTTATTCCTTTCGGTGTATTTGATCTCTTCTCTAAAATGTTCCTTTATTAGGCTCCCACCCTAAATGGGGAGAGATCCACCTAACTTCCTTCTACAAAAGAAAGGGGAAACCTAACCTAATCTGCTAACAAGGGCATATTTGTCTTTGTTCACAGTTTCCCCTCCAATTTCTTCTAAAACTTTAATAATATTTTAATTTGCCTAGAAACGTGTCTTGGGATAGCAGTATGGAATAATGAAGTACAGCTTAGTTACTACAATCTATCGGTGAGGAATCAAACCTCAGCTCCCATTCCAGCTTTGTCCCATTAATGCCTCTCTGATCGGTGGCCGTTCCTTAACGTCTTGTAAACCGGGTAGAAGAGCATCTCCTGGATGTCCCCGGAGGGCTGTACAGATGACCGCAGTAGGCACTTGTCAGCACTCTCGGTATCTAGTAAGAGCTCCGTCCGTTACCGTTGTAGACGTGATTAGGCTGCTCATCCTGAGCCCTGCCGCCTAATCCTGAGGTCCTGACGTTCATTTAAGCTCTCCGGACCTCAGCCTTCTCAGTGACGTGCCGGAGCTCAGAAACAGAAGAAGGCTTTGTGACACTACTACTGTCCTGTGATTCTCAAATTTTCTTCATGTCAAACAGAAAAAGTACTTCTGCTCTCGATGAAAATGGTTCTGTCCCTCCCGACTGCCGACCAGGAGGCTGGCTTCTGCTGCAGCGTGCCCCCGGCTGCCTGTGGGCCGAGGGCGCGCCGTGCCTGTTGCTCCGCAGTTGAGTGTGGACTCCGCCGTGAGGCCGCCGGCTCCAGCCCTGACTCCCCAGGCACTGTGGGACTTTGCGTAACTTGCCCAACCTCTGCCCAGCCTGGTCTAGTTCTCTGTGACAACCGCATCTTGATGAACTGATTTTTTTTTTTTTTTTTAATTTGGAGAACGTACGTCCCTGCGTACCATAGTGCAGTGGAGACCTTAGAACACAGGAACGAGTACTGGAGTGTAACGCCCGCGGTAGACACGAGGGCCAGGGCGTGCAGTGATAGAAGAATCACTGTGTGTGCGGACGTGATTTGAAGGACTCGCCTTGGCCCGGAGCACGGGGCATAGGGCTGGGGGGAGCTGCCCAGACGGGGGTGAGTGGGTGCAGTGGCCTGGCCAGGAGCACCAGCCGCGCTCAGGGACTGCGGGGAGTTCTGTGTCGGGAGGAAGTAAAGGGCAGGAGGGGGCAGGTACTGGAGAGGCTGCTGGGGAGATGAGCATCCCCCCTTCACCCGTGGGAAGGACCTCCGGGTTTATTGATATTTAAATATCATAAAATCAGTATAGACAGGAGGAAGTTCCCCTTCTACCTTACCGGGAGCTTCTAAAAGAATGACTTCTATGGAGAGACTCGGAAAAGAAATTGCAGTGTCTCCAGTTTCCCTCTGGAGGTTATCAAATTCACTGATTACCAGAGGAAAGACTGGGATTCGCTCTGGATAAATACTGTTTTGGCTTTGGAAAAGGGTCCTTCCCCTTTTATTTACTTACTTGTTTGTATTTCAGTATGATTGGTATACAGTTTCAGGTATACAGTACAGTGAGAGTATACATTTTTATGCTCTACAAAGTGATCACCCCACTAATTCTAGTAACCATCTGTCACTGTGCCAAGTCATGTTATTTGCTGTATTTGCCTTCCCTTTTTTCACCCGGCCCCCACCCCCTAAAATGGCCCGTTAAATAGAAGTGGATGAAGGACAGACCATTCTAGTAAGAGTGTGTGTGTGTGTGGGGGGGGGGTGGGAGGGGGTCTTCACCGCGTGCCTGTCGTCAGGTGCTGCCAGTTCCTGTGGTCCATCCCTCCTCAGCACCTGCCGTGAAAGCTGTCAGGCCATCTCCTGCACAGTGAGTGCCACGGGCTGTTCCAGAACTGAGTGAGCCCACAGTGGACAGATAGCCTACACACTGATTGATTGGCTCGTTCTAATACAAACACATGCTTAGCTGTTGTCATCCTGAAGTCCTTTTTAGAAGAATTCTTTCTCAAAGGGGGAAGAGCATTGTAACCTTCACACCTTCCCAGGCCAGCCGCATGGGAGGTCCTGGGCAGAGGTGTGACCCAAAGGCAGCCCCGAAAACCCTGCCACTCTTGGAGTAGGACTGTCTTCAGTAGCTGGACCACGAGTGGAAGTGGTGTTTACAGAGCGTTTCCAGCGGGGGCAGGATGAAGTTGTGGCACGTGATAAGAACTGGGTTTAGATTTGTTAGTACTGTTCTCTTTGCAGAATTCAGATACCAATCCCTCTGAAAGAGACGCTGCTTTGTCTTTGTCTTCCTTTGCACAGTGGAGAGGCATTGTCAAGAGGGGAGGTGTCCAACAACTCGAAACCTTTGGGCGGATGCTTCAGCGAGCTCTCGCCAGTCGTCCTTTTCAGGTTCCCTGCCTCTGTTGTTGTTCAGGTTCTAATTTAAGACCGCAGATCGGCTTGACTTTGTAACCAGAAGGCGCACTTCGTTCCTGCGCCATCTCTGGTGCTGCCAGAGTCTTTCACTTCCTTAAACAGAAAATCGGGCCTGTCCTTCACCTGGTTAAAAACCTTCCATGGTTTCCCATGGACTGACATGAAGACCCACGTCCTTGGCATTACCCACCATGCGTACAATATCGTACCTGTGGAGTTGCTTGTTTCTTTAAGACTCTCCCACCAGTGCTTCCCAACCTTTTCATGACCTGTTGCAGGTGGCATATTAACACTAACCAGAAAAGGCTGCTGTCCCACTCCTAGAGCCTCTGCCTATCTGCGCTCCTGGCTCTCTGAGAGCTGACGGCAGCCAGGTCTGGGCACACCTGTGACACATCCCGTACCCCGCGGGCAAGGTTCCCCAGGGTGACCATGGAAACCTTTGCCTGTCCAGGAATGGTGGTGCATCGCTGCACCTCGGTCGGCTTGGCCTTTGCCCACCATCTCAGTCAGGTCCCCTACTTGTCATTTAAAGCTCAGCGTTTAGATCAGGAAAAGGGTCGTAGATTTTATTAAAGGGCATTTGAAATACCTCATTTCCAAAGTTTTACCTTTATCAGTTCATCTTGACTATTGGAAATTCTCACTTTTCAATTCCTGAACCAGTTACAGTAACTCGATTTTAAGGTTAGACAATTACCTAGTGCACCAATAACGATTTTATGTCTTTTTAAAAATATAAGTAAAATAAAAATTTTCACTTGCTTGGCTTTTTAGTTTTTCCCCCCATATTCTCCATGGTATCAAATATACTCATCTCAAAATGGTTACTTATTTAAAGGATGATGTCTGTAGTACAATATATGTCATTACTGCGTACTCAGTTATACTATGAAATTAAAAGATTTCAAATGATTTCTTATGAAAAGATTCACTAAGCTAAAAGCTGTAGGAGAAGGATTATAAAATTTGGTTTCCTTGATTTGCAGAGCCTGCTGCTTAAGTGTAATTTATCCTGATCTCTGACACCTTCCTCTCTTAACCATTTCTGCCTTTCTAAACATGTTTTATGTACGTACTAGGTGAACATGGCTGGTTCTGTCTCATTAAACGATGGGCTCTCAGTCTCAAGCAGTTACCACATTGCAGTTTGATTCTTGCCTCATCCTTAAATTCTTAATTAATGTGGCAGTAATTTATCTTTTCTTCTACTGTCTTATCGTGTCAAGTAAAACGTGCTGCGTTTAACTCTTTTTATGTTGACTTTTCTCCACTTTTAATGTGTTAAGTTCTTAAAGGTCACACACACACACACACAAAATTGCTCAATTGATGTTTTGTAGTTACTTTTAAATATGTGGGTAGTTGAGATTTTTTTATTCACAATTTATATAAAATCTTCTGTTTTCTGGTATGTTCAACGAACAATCCTCCAACTTAAGTACAGTTTATATTCTTAATGCCCCAGAAGTTTACCAAGTAATATATCATTCTGATACAATATCACTCTGAGGAAGTGTGTATGAGGGTGAGGTGGCAGAAGGGAGCACGGTGAGTTTGGCCACCTGAGTGCCATAGAGCCTGGGAGCACAGTGCGAGAGAGAACATGGCACTGCCGGTAAGGGAGGAGAGCTACGCCCCAGCTGTAGCGGCCTGAAGCACTGTCCTAAACTTTGACTTGTCCACTTGAAGTGCCATTAAATGGTTAGAAAGTAGGAAGTTACAGTGCTTGCAGGTAGAATGATCACTTTAGTAGTGATGTAGATCCAAAGGGTGAGACTGCAGGCAGCTAAACAACCAACACGGCAGTTACGATGTTCTAGATACGAGATTGTGTTGGCTTGCCTTCATTGAGTAAATTAGTGTTTCGTCTGTGCCACTGCTGAGTATTGAATAAAACAATTGGTACCGGCCGTCACGTATAGCCTACAATCAATCTGTTGGGAAGGTCAGATGGTAAAGAAACACAAATCTATAATAGAGAAAGTAGAGTAGAAATGAAAGTTTCTAGAGAGATCTAAGAAGTATCATTAACCACACCTATTAATCGGTTGCATTTAGAGGAGAGAGCGATGCCTAGACTAAAGTTCAGGGTTTCTTTGCAGTAAATCAGAGCTGTTACCAAGGATCCACCTCTCCCCACAGTTTCTGGAACTATTTGCTCCGTGAATCATGCTTTGTTGATGGGTTTTGTTGGAGGAGAACCTAAGGGCTCGGCGATGCCTGTGTTTTCGGGGCAGGCTCTCCCTGCACTCACACACGCCCCTGTTGATGATGTTCGGTGAACGGCAGCCATGGGACCTGATTTTAATACTTGGGTCTGAACAAGCATTTCTGTGATAATTATATTAGATTTGAACATTGATAGAATATGAAATTACAAGTGTGGAATTCAGAATCTGTAAAAAAGCCCTGTGACTGTGATACACATTTAGATCAGTGAAATGTGAAATACTAGAAATACTTTTGAGTCCTTTTTGTAAGGGTCAGAGGTAGAAAAGCTAATAGGATTAGTTTAATTAATTACTGTGATCACTACAGTAGTAATAACACATTTTGGGTAATGATCCTGTAGTATAAGCTGCGGGCATTTCTTTAGGTGTAGGTACTATAATGGAGGCTGGAAGGCAGCTTCAAAGGTCACCCAGTACCATCGTTCTCAGTTTGGGGCACACAAGCAGATTTCAGCTAAACTCCATGGAATTACTTATAAAATTGTGGAGGGATGTTTCCTCACCTGTGTTTTGAGGAGAATCCTTGTCAGGTTCACGGAGGCCTTTCCGATGCAAGACCCGCCCTCGTTTTCACACACGGGGAAGCTGAGGCCAGGAGGGGCATGGAGACTTGCCACCGTCTCGACCAAGTTCCCTGGGAAAGGCAGTTTGCCCTGCGATTTTTCTAAAATAGAGTTCTACTGTAAAGGCTACAATATCTGTGACCTTGGGGCCAGAAGGTTGAGGAAGCCTTGCCTTGTTTTTTCATTGAGAGCCATCGTAAGGTGACTAAAATCACAGAACATGCCGCCATTCAGAATATGTTCTGCCACCTCAACGCCTCCGAGCAATATTTTTAAAGCAATTCTAGGAAGGGTGTAGCTCACTCAGGGTGCTGCAGGAAGGAAAGCTCTTTCCTCCTGGTTTTGAAGCTCACTTTCACTGACAAGATCAGGCCGGAAAAACCTCGCTGGCTGATGGCCCAGACGAGGCCACTTACAGTCATGGACGTGCACAGAGCCCACACTGCCCCGGGACGGCCACCACAGGGGCGTGCTGAGCATTGTTCCCGTGACTTGGCGGCATCCTTCACTGTGTCTCTCTTCCAGCTGTTAGAAAGGAAGGTGTAAAGTAGCCTGGAGTATGACTTTGCCCAGAGGGTGGAAAGGACAGCTCCAACCTAAACAAGGAGAGGAGCCGAGCTAGTCACAGCTCTGTGCCCAGCCACGGGGACAGGGTCTGGCACACAGTAGATGGGCACCAGTTTTTGATAAATTATTTACATTTATTTGTCCTGTATCATATTTCAGAACAATTGTTTTTCTCATCTGTCCATTGACACTTCATGTTATATTGTACTGACAGGATAGTAAGGTGAAAAAGGCCTTGTTCAGCACTCAGAGACCTGATTCAGCCCAGCATCTGCCATTCCTTGTGTGATCTGGGGCCTTGATGTCTTAATGAGGTTATGACAGTTATCTACTTCACGGGCTTTGGAGGAATAGTAAGTGAAACACAGTCCATGAGAAGTGCTGTATAGATCCTTAAGACCTATATAAGTATTAATGTTATTTGTCCTAGGTAACATTTTTAATAATTTGAAAATATATTTTTGCTGGAATCACTCTAATTTCCTGAATGCTACATATGTTTTAAGGTAGGGAAGGAAGTCATCCCCATGACTGAAATGCAGTTTTGAGTTCTGTGATAAAGGACATTTCAAGGAAGTGTATCGTGCATCATGTCCACCTAATGAACTAATGTTAGGTGTAGGCAGTAGTCTGCAAATAACTAGAGTGTTTATTTTTTAACAAAGGGAAATGCATTTACTATGTATTTGTTAATTGACTTTTTGCTTGCTAATTGGTGCATAACTTAACAATTAATAGATATCTGGTAGATACTATTTTCTAGGTATTGAGACATGTACAAAAATATATAAAAGCATTTCCCAAAGTAAAAATGGAATATTAGTATGAGATGTTCGGTGATTAGAATTTGGGGATTTGGGGTAGAATTTGTATTGCAGCCCTCTCTTTGCGGTTTTAATATCCATTCGTACAGGCTTCAAAATTTTCTGCATGTAGAAATTCTATTTCTACCCAGTAGTTCCCAAAGTTACTTAACAAGAAAACCCTTTTCCATTATACCGATTAACTTTTTCTAGGGTATTCCATGAGATACAGTGGTATTGACCCCATGAGTTTTAATAGTTTCTTTGGAATTCTAAACATGAACATGATAAGGTAAATTTAAAAAAAA
This sequence comes from Lyroderma lyra, assembly GCA_004026885.1. Lineage (NCBI taxonomy): Eukaryota > Metazoa > Chordata > Mammalia > Chiroptera > Megadermatidae > Lyroderma > Lyroderma lyra. The sequence continues at coordinate 34,307 of PVJL010008525.1, forward strand.
AAGAAGAAGAAGAAGAAGAAAGAAAGAAAAGAAAAGTTTACCCTGTTGGAAAGCTTATTGGCTGGCCTGCCAGTTTCATGGAGGCTAGCAAAAGACATGCGACTCCTGGGTCAGGCCGAGGACCGGCACTTCAGGGCTGATGGAATGTCTTCATTTTTTGTGCCCATTTCCTAAGAACTGATCCCCACAAAGCAACCATGTGAGGTTTTGATGTTTGCATTTTCTGTAGTGTTTTATGTGTGGTCCCAGCTATATTTTCAGGGTCTGTGTTTTGTTTTGTTTTGTTTGTTTTTGTGTTTTAATTAGCAGTGTTCACGCCCAAGTGTTTGTCTTTTTTAGTGTTTGTATTTACTTCTATCACATCTTTTCTCTGAATACTTCACCTTCAAAAGTACACATATAGAAATGTGCTGTTTTTTCACTATTTATAAGTGAGTGTCTCTTAAATCTTCAAGAAATGCCATTTGTGGTTATGCCAGTAATAAGAGTAGTTTTTTGGAGGTGGAGGAACCTACATTTTGGGGGTGTTTCCCTTACAGTGCTCTTCATTTGTTCCTGAAGATTCAATTTTCCATCTTATGTCATTTCCCTTGGACCGAAAGACCTTCCTTTAGCATTTTCTCTAGTGAAGGAGGAAACACATTTCCTCCATTTTCTTTTATCTGAAAATGACTTGGGTTTTTTTTCAATGATTGAAGGACATTTTCACTGGGAATAAAATTCTAGGATGACCATTTTTATTCTTGCAGCAGTCTGAAGATGTTCTGCTGGTTTCCACCCTGCATTATGATTGAGAGTCATTAGTTGTTCAAACCATTGTTCTCTTGTATTCAGGCTGGCACCTTTTAGGATTTTCTTTATCTGTGGTTTTCAGCAGTTTGATTGCAGTGTGTCCAGGTGTGGTTTTCTCTGTATTATATAAATGCAAAGAATATAAATCCAAATAATATATTTCGTTTGAGATTCCCTGAGTGTCTCGACTATGGAAATTCATGTTTGTTTACCAATTTAGGGAAAGTTATGTGTCATTTTCTCATCAAATGTTTTTTTTCTGCCCGTCTTCTCTTCCCATTCCTTCCGGCACTCCGATTCCACATCTGTTAGACATTTCGATTTTGTCCCACAAGAGTGACTGACCTTTCCACATAACTCTTTCCAGTAGCTTCTCATGACAAGTAGAATGCAGTCCAGAACCTTTCTCTCTGACCTCATTTCCTTCCTCTTTTCCTTAACTCACTGTTTCTACCAGATTGGGGTTTTTCCTTTCCCTGGAGCACACCAGTTATTCTTGCCTTTGCACTTGCTGTTCCCTTTACCTTGAATGCTACTCCCTCAGATCTTTGTATGGCTGACTCCCTTGGGTATCTGCATCAGTTACCTCCTTTGAGAAGCTTCCTCTCCTTCCCCAACGCATAGTTACCCTTTCCCTCTCAGACACATACATACATTTTAGACCTGGGTCTCTTTTAATAGCTAATGTGAGATATACTTCACATACCACAAATTCACTCATTTAAAATACACAATTCCATGGTTTTTAGTATATTCACGGATGTGTGATATCACATGCAAAACAGCTTTACACATGTTTGTCTTATTCATGCTATTTCCCTGTTCCAAGAACAGTGCCTGATGTACAATAAATGATCAATAAATGTTTCTAAACAGTTGAATTCATTAGCTCAGAGACAATTTAGGCAATAGACTCTAATAAAATATGAAAAAAGTTAATTTGACTAAATTCAGTGCTGGAAGTACTCTTTTATCAGAACTGTCCTATTTTAAGGGCTCTCTGAAACAGCTTAACCCATATGCTACAGGAAGCTACAAAAACATTTCTTTTGATATGATGAATGCAAATCATGCTCTCTCCCTGAAAGAGAATAGTCATCTCTTGCTGACCTGACAGTTGCTGAGGAGCAAAAATACTGCTTTTCTATTTTCAAAATGACTATGTACGCAGTTTATTGGTTTGAATCTTTGAAATAGATCGTAGAGTCTCCAGTGCGTGTTCTGTGTACTGTTATGGGTAACGGTGGGCGATGTGTGGGATGCCGGGCATCCTCTCCTTGGGCCCCATTCACGCGGAGTGTCAGTTCGGAGCCTGCGTAACCTGCTGTCCGTCTTCCTTCCAGGCGCTGATGCGGCCTGGACGAATCGATAGGGTCATCTATGTGCCTTTACCAGATGCAGCAACAAGAAGGGACATATTCCACCTGCAGTTTCACTCCATGCCAATCAATGAGGACGTCGAAGTGGATGAACTTGTCCTCCACACCGATACGTACTCAGGAGCAGAGGTAAGAAGGTTCTCAGAGCATCTCGGTGAGGGCTAAGTGGCGGCCTCAGGTCATTAGCAGAAAGACTGCTTGATGCCAACTGTTTTTAGCAACTGTATAGTAAGAAATCTTGAAACAGGAACTGCACTACATGACAGGTTAGCACTGAGTTAAATTGCATTTTACCTGCCTCTATTATATCTCAGCCATGTTGCAGTTCTCATGACGTGAGTGTCAGAGAAGTGGCATAATCTAGCGGAGAGGGTGCTGGGCTGGGACAGGGGCCTGCTTCCGGGCTTCTGGACACAGCGGCATCCAGCCACACACACTGCTCTGAACATGGATCTCTTGACCCATCAAATGGAAATGATCCACAACAGTCCCTCCTGTTTTCTCACAACGATGTCACGAGAGCACTCTGGACTACAAAAGACTTGCCAAAGAGGTTGTATTACTGTCACCTTTGTAATTTTGGAAAATTATCATAGTCTACTTGTGGATTAACAAAGATCCTCTCATAAAAACTGCAAAAGGGACAGCCAGTCTGCCCTTACCTGTAGAAATATATTTTCATTAAGAATAGCAAGACCTCCGTGAAGATACGAGAGTTTTAAGTATGTCAGAGAAACATTTTTTTCTGTTCTCAGCAACTCTACTTCAGCTGTTTTTATTTACGAAATGAAGTTCCATGAAAATAATTGTTCATCTGTTTACATGCATTTCTCCAGAAAAGGACAAACTATACTCCTCAACACAGATACATCGTCTGAATACCACTGATAGGATTTGTACTGGGAAATTAATATTTTAAAGTAAGAAATAATAGATTCTTTTCATTCTAAATTACCAACAGATGGGGACTACAGGTTCTATTTTGCTTGCTTCTTTTGGTTTTTCTATGTCTTCTGTGTAAACCGGAAATTAATACATAACAGATCAGAGAGTCCTGTAGAGAATTTGACATTGGAATTCGTGTAGCACGACAACAATCAAAACGAATCCCAGATCGCTTAGTTGCTTCGTGTCACGTATGAACTGCACGTATTTGAGTTTCCCCCTTCCGGTTTTCAGTTCCAGTTTGGGCAGTGCCACGTAGTCAGCTTGGGGGAGGTGGTGGAAGTGCATTCACTCCTAAGTCCTTTCTGATATGAGTCGTTCCGAGCATCCCAGAGTGATTAATAAAAGGCACACGCAGCTGCTGTGGACTGACGGCTCCCGCTTTTCTCGGGTTCAGGTTTTGATGTGAGACCATGGGCCAGCGTCTCGTGTGTGACTTGTCAGTTACAGGAAATGGCAAGGAGAGGAACCCGTGAATCTCTCACTAGAGCTGAGTGCAGTGGAAGGGAATTAGAAGGCATAAGTGTGCCTTTCTCACTTTGAAGTAATTAATGGTAGTAACACAGAAGAGCCAAACAAAAATTGAAGCCAGTGAGCTCCTCCTGTCTGGCTAAAAGGAAAAACTTCATGTGGCACCAAGAATTACTGTACCAGCTTGCTAGTTCTTACATAGTACCTGCCTTGTTGAGTCTAAAATATACGCACTTTTACTTCTGATTAATACTTATATCAGATCTAAAAGTAATCACAGGAAAAGAAGCCAGCAGTTCCGCTCTCCCTGGGATTGCAGCTTTGTGTTCTGTGCTTGGACGAGGGCGGGCATCGCACTGTGATCCTGACTAGAGTCAGTGCAACATTACAGCATCGTGGAGATCTTGTTCTGAAGCTGCACCCTGGTAGTTCTGGGTTTCCCATTTGGACAAGACAGGTTTGTACCACATTTAGGGGTGGAGGGGTTGGTGTGGGTGTGAATATTTAGGTAATTCACACAGGTGCATTCATATTATCATTTTTTAAAACAGTATTAAAATTAATGAATAGAAAATATAAGACAGATAAAATTTAGCTTCAGATAAATGAGGTCTCATCTTTTCCCCTTCTCCATCAGAATAAAAATGGTGCTGAAATATTGAGCCAAAATTTGTGTTGGTACATATTTAAGAAACACTTATTAAACTGGACAAAAATAGTACCAAAAGATTTTCAAAATTATATTTAGGAAAAATGGACTCTGTTCTCATTTGTTCTAAGAGGAGCCCCTGAGTTCACCCTAGTGCACCTACTGCATGCGGGCACAGCCACTTACAGAGTTGGCCACTTTGGGTATAAACGTGAAAACACGAATCAGTCACTTACCTTTACAGGAGAGTGGTAGGAGCAGAGTTGCGTACTTGCCGTAACAGTACGCTGTTAGCTGGACGAGCAAGACTTCGGGCGGGTGAGGCAGAGATGCGGGAATTGCTGAGAGCCTGTTTTTCACAGACAGGAAACGTTCGTTTTAACTGCAGTGAGTATTTTTTAATTGCAGTTCAATGTAGAGGGTGATTGGAGTGCAGGTGATAGTGCCGGTACTTTTGATGACTGGGGGGCGGTGTCTTTTTAAAACTATTCTCTTTCCACCTGGTGCTGATTTTGCTCAGTCAATCTTGTTCCATAGAAGCTTCCACAGACCCTGTGTCTGTAACAGCTCCCCACCCCTCTGGGTTCCTCCCCTGGCCCTCCCTGGAGAGCACGGCCAAGGAACAGGAATCACTTCTGTCATCTCCAGGAGAGTCCCAGGAGGCAGGCTGTCGCCAGCTGGAGGGCGGATTCGGTCACCGGGAGCCATCCTTCGGGGCTGGCAGGCAGCGTCCCTCCGCGGTCCCAGCGCCCACCACTCGCCCGTGGCCAGAGCCTCATTGTCTCTGGCCTCTTGGCTGTCGCTGTGGGTTAATGGAAAAACATGTTACCGTTTAAAAGCAGATGGGAATTCAGGAGGAAATAATGTCTTTTCTGGTTGTAGCTATTGTTTTCTTTTGCTTTGCTTTTTGTTCTCAGGTTATTTGTAGCAGATTCCATTTCGTTTTTTTCGTTTGTCTTTTATCAAATTATCCTTCTTACTTTAGGAAAATTTTTACCTTATCCGCCAACAGGAAACCAGCAATGACAATAAACGTGCAGGAAAGCCATAGCTGGTCTGTCACCTGAGTGCCTGTGCTTGGGGCCAGTGGGGTGAGTGAGAGACAGTTTCCCCTTGTGCAGGATTTGCTGACTGCTGACAAGGAAGATCTGTAAAATCAGGGTGGAATGTTTATGTGCGTTTGAATGTTATCTTCTTCATAGTGATTATCTCACTAAGTGAAAGGGAGAGCCTATCTAAGAGCCAGGTAGCAACTGTGCATCTTATAAATAATATAGGTGACTACAGCATTTATTCCCCAGATTGTGTCAAGGCTTGGGGAATTCAGCTTCCAAGAGAGGTGATGCAGTGGGCAAGAAAGAATCGCCAAGTTGCCGTTGAGGAGACGCCTAACAGAATTGTAGCTCCTTTCAGAGTGGTCCAGGCACATTGGCTGCCATCGCTGAGACCTCATTTTCCTCATTTGTGAAACATCTGTGTGACAGAGATGTTTGGAGGTTTAAATGAGAAGGCAGATGTGGGAGCACCTGGAAGTCGCCCGCCGCGCGGGGAGTGCTCGGTGGCCGTGACTGGGGCTCCCTCCAGATCTGGGCCTCAACAACCAGATCGTGTGCCTGAACGCAAAACCAGAACCGGGTTGGCCGCTTACCGTTCAAAACAAACATCTGCGTGATACGGTGATGTTTTAGGGCAGTCTTAGGAGTCTAGCTCTAGAACGACTTCTTAAAGCTATTTGAGTTACATTTCACACTAAATTTTCAAAAAGCATTTTAACTCCATGTAAACTTAGTCTGTTTAATCCCCATTTTACTAAAACGATGTGTCTTGCCCCAATCCTGTTTTGCGGTGCGTGTCCTCCTGGGTCTAATAATGGCTCGGGGCCTTCGTGCCGGCCTCACCGAATAAGTCGCCTGCTGGCGGGGCTCCTTAGCCCCGGGAGGGTGCGGTTCACGCATGCACGTAGGCTGTCAGAGCCGGTGAAAGGGGGCCCTTCCATCCCCCCACCCCCCGACATTGCCCTGTTCTCTCGCGTCGTGAGCGGGAGCGCTTGCTCGTCCCTCCTGAGTCTCGCAAGCGGTTTTCCCCAAGCTAAAAATCAGTATCAGTGTGTTCGAACCGGGTGCTTCCACGCGGATGGACCACCCCACTGGGTGAGGACTGAAGATCCGAAGCAGGTGAGCACTGTGAGTCCGCACCCAGGCCCTCGGCGTCGCGCGGGTAGGGGGAGGGCAGCCGGCACGGGTGCGGAGTCCCCCTCGTCCCCACCCGGAGGTCCTGCAGGACGAGCCGCTGCAGCCGAGGAGTGTCTGTTCTGACCTGAGCCCTCTGCCCTTGTTCTACATTTTCTTGTGCATTCACCCTAAAATGCTGTATCTGAACCTCCAAATTTCAGATAGTCTTTGCTCACACATCCTGCTGAGTGACTTGCTGTGTCGGTGCATCATCGTGGCCACCACCCAGAAAGGGCTTCTCCTTCAATCGCCGTCACACTGGTGATGTCTGCTTCGCTTGCCTAGCTCCTAGCACATTTTTCTCCATCGACATGGGAATATGAGCTGCCACCACCTCTTTCCCAGCAAACTGCAGAGTCCCTGTGGTGGGCACCGGGTCACGAGCTCTTGGAGTCCAACGGCAGTTGGCATCTCAGGCTCATCTGAGCGTTAATGTTGGAGAAGTGATAGGTTCATGTGTTGATTCCAAGTCATTTTACTTACAGAAAATGTCACCTTTAGCATTCCCAAGAGTGGCATTTTCTGGTTTGATATGTCTGTCTGTGTGCATGACCTCCTTGAGTGCCTCAGCACTGTGGAGCAGGGCCTTAGCAGCAGAGCTCAAACCAAACGCAAACTACCAGTTTTCTGAAGTCCCAGGACCAGGAAGCAGGTCGTTCTGCTCCTCCTGATGTACTCACGCCTCTGAGTCAGCAGGAGAGTCTGAGCTGTTCTTTGTCCTTGCTGACGTCTCTGAGTCTTGGATAAAGGTTTGCCTGCTCTGTGGGCCCTGATATAGCAAACTAAGCAGCAGATATGATACATATTGACAGTTTTTATATGCCTTGTCTCACAGTAATTGTTTTTAGTTCCTTGTCGTTATTTCCTAAAAAAGTGTAAGCTACTTGAGCTTAGGAACTATGTTTTTCTTTATTCATTCAGTGTATTTCCCCAGTATTGAGAGTGAGACCTACACTTTAGAGGGAAAGGGGCAAACAGCTATGCTCTGTAGAATGTGGTGGTGTGGTCATGTGCAGGATACTGACTAGAGGAGGAGGAAGAGATAGTAACTGTCACCCGAGCTGGGTTGAAGGCAGGGACGAGTGACAGCCGAAGGGGTCAGCGGGTGTGTCAGTGGGCGAGTAGGAGTTCCCCAAGTGGAGTAGGGCTGGGAACGGCCCATTCTTGCAGATAGCAATGCATAAAAGGGCGTGGTGTGGTCTGCATTTAGTTGAAGGTTGAAATGGGACTGGTCAGAGGGTCTGCGTGTGGAAGTACTCGAGGAGGAAGCAAGAAAAGTAAGTCAGACAAACGTGAAGGGCCTTGGGTAGCTTCTGACCTTGATTTTGTCCTTTAAGCAATGGAGAGCCATTGAAAACTTCCGAAAGAAATGTTGCAATCAGATTTGTGTTATTGAGAGGTTGGTGGCATTTGTGTTCACAGCCACCACGGGCTAGCCCTATTGAGCACCTTTATGTGAATACCAAAAAGGTGCTTCTTCACTCTGCTCGGTGACAGCCTCCTTCCGTGGCAGAAGGCTTGTCACGCAGAGCGTGAGCTTCCGTGGAAGTTCCCATTGTGGAGACAGTCTTTATTTGCCCCCTCAGCAGACACCCTTCCCATCGCAAACCAATTGAGATTTTAATCCCAAGGAGATAAACTACTTTCTGTGACTTTAAGGTTTGCCTCCTGAGCCTTTAGACAAACGTTCTGTGAATGGGATGAATTAGAACATTAAGGAGATCCTTTGTGCATCATGAGCACACGAAGCCTGACCCAAGGGGCAGCACCTGTTATGCATTGTCAGCATGTGGAAAGGCAGGTGGGTGATGTCCTCTGAGCCACGTTAGCACTTGGGCCTTTTAACATTCTCTTCACTCTGTTCAGTGGCTACAGTACGGCTGCCCTGTTGTAAATGAACTGTGATAAAACGCTTCAGAGCAAAAAATCAGAGAATCAGAGGAAAAGCAAATACTTAGGCTGTCCCTTTTAAGCCCGCCCTTCACCGCCCCCTCCTCCAGTGCTTTGCAGTCTGCTTACTAAGGAGAGAAGTTGGGCAAAAGCCAAGGCCTAGAGTCTGGGTCCTAGACGCTATATGGGCCCATCCTGGCCGTTAGTACACTGTTAGTTCGGCCAAATCAGTTCTCTATAGAGCTCAGTTTTCATAGTTTAAATGAGGGGTGGAATATGATCTCTGTGATCCTTTCTAGTGCTAAAGATCTGTATGGTTATATACCTGTCGTGCATTACATTAATTGTCCCTTAGGGGTTGGGCCTCTAGACATATAATGTAGTTGTTTTCCTTTTAGTGCTTCTGAGAAACCAGGATCTTGGCATCTCGGCCAGTGTCTGTAAATACTTGTTACTGTGGCCTGGAGACCCTAATCATGGCATCCATGGAATGGGGACCTTGAAAGACCCTGACAGAGCACAGAATTCAGATTTTAATAAAATTCTTGTTAGCAAACTTTAGCAATTTTGCACGAATGGAAAAGGAAGTGTTTACCTGGTCAGAGATTCCCAAGCCCAGTCGATTTTGGAGTTTTGTTTGTTTGTTTGGTTTTTGTGAGACCGTTGGTTTTTCTGCTTTTCACAGAATGTTTAGTCAAGTTCAGTGTGACTCCGGAGGTGTTAGGGTAAAAGGTGTCACAACGTGGCAGCTCACTTCTCCCGTGAGCTCTTCACTAGGAAAGTAAGTAAAAGTCTCAGAGTTAGAATGTTCATTGTACACAACCATTTTTAGAACTTCCAGTTTATGAAGATGCGCACGTTCCTTGTGCTTCCAAACTGCAGCCCCCGCTGAACCTGGAAGGACAGGGACCTTGATTCGGCTTCCCGGGAGGCTGCCTCACGCAGGGGTTCGCGGCCGAGCGCGCCGGGCTGCCACGCCTGTGGTCCTGCCTCCCGGTCAGGTGTCCCAACCACTGGCACGTGACAGGAAGCATCCGTCAGGAAGGGAAGGGACGTTGGGGGGAGGCTGGCTAGCGGCTAACTCCACACCGCATCTCATGACTGAGTCCTGCAGCCCCTTTACGGAGAAGCGGGACGTGAAGGCAGCGGGTGAGTCAAGGCCTGGTGTGCGGCCCCCACGCCGGAGCCCAGGCTCCGTCTGTCTCTCCGAGGACTCGCTCGGGCCGGTCGCAGTGCGGAGGGAGGGTCTTCACATCCCGCCTTCTCAGTCTTCCCGTTGACGCACGCGGGCTCTCAGAAGTGCTGCTCACGTAGTTCGTCTGTGCTTCCTCGTCTTCAAGAATGGTCACATTTGGGGGGAAACTTAGGATTTAAAAAAGATGTGTAAAGCGTCCTGTTAATTCTGTCGTAGAAGTTCTGGCAGAGTTGGACATTTTTGTTTGGATATTTGAGGTGATAGAAGGCTCATTTCTAACAGTCCTGATGGATCTGTGTGCAGAAAGCATGCCGGCGTACTACGTGACACTGTGTCCCAGTTAAGCAAAGGGGTTACAGAACGTGTAATGAGGAGGATCTGAGTACAGGTGCCCTTGGGCCATTTCCTGCCTGGGGTCAGTGACCTTCTGTGTCACTGAGAGTGAGAGCTGTGTCTGTGTCATGGAGCTGTTGTCCGTGTTAGGTGATGGCACTTACAAGGTGCTCGTCCCTGTAAGACATAGCAAGTGCCCAATAAATCACTTTTGTTACACTTTTATAGTCAACAAATTCAATTTTGTTCATTTCTAATATAAAAAATCTATAATTTTTTTCACATTTTGTTGCCTTAGGTTTTTTTGAATACTCATAATGAGTGTTATATGTATGTCATGTTTTTCGTTTTAATGGTGTGTTCTTTAAATTCAAACTGTATTTTATAGGTAATGACAAGCAGCATTTTTTCAGCTGGTTTATATTTATAAACATCTGTAATCGTATTTTTATTTTGTCCTTGTTGAAGCTATATACTGTTCTTTACTTTCGAGCTTATTAAGTTGTTTCTTTATAAACTGTCTACGAACATATCATCCCAATTTCAGCATATGTGTTAAGGCAATTCCTAGTTCCTGTCTACAACTTCATTTGTTTTTTATTTTTTACCCTAAGTTTTGTTAATTAAAAAGAAAAAAAACAGTAAGCCTGGCAACTTTAGCAAATGGAGCCATTCTGTTTCCGCTAGAATGATCAGTTAGAAAGTGAGCATACCTCATTCTCATCTCTCTGCCCTTTTCCTCAGCTTAGGACTGAGCCCAAGTGTTCAGCTGAGGCTCCGAAATCTTAACACTGAAGACAAAAGCACTGCATGTTTGTCATTGATGGTGACACAGGGACATTCTCATTCTTCACCTCCCAATGCCAGTAATTTCGAGTTCTCAAAGGTGTCATTCTATTAAAACATTACTAAAAGTCTATAAAATGGTTGTTCAGAGTTGCAGTGCAGTTGTTAAATTGTTTTTAAATATAACCTCCTCTACCAGTTGGAAATTTAAAAACAGAATCTGACTTTGCCTTGGGCTAGAAAGAAAAGTAGAAAGAATTAAGATTTGCGTGGCTTACTTTTTTTGTTTTATTTACGTTTTTAACCTCCATATATCTTGTGTTCTTTATATTTCTTGTGTTCTTTAATAATAGCTAGCTAACTCTTTGCTATTAAAATCTGGAAAATGGGGTTTGCTTTTATATTTGTGGGAACGTTTCTCTGTTGATTTCGGAGCAAAAAACCACCAGCCAAAATGCACATGCCACTATTATCATTGTGGAAGTTCCAAATCATAAATTAGCTATTTTCTCTTTTTCTTATTTTTTAAAAAATCACTTACTCTATTTTTGGCATTTGGACAAGACATTCTTTAAATAGTAACAAAAATAGCCCCTTGACATATTTGTATTCACTTCAAAAGAATCTGTAAGAAGTGGTTTTTTATTTAAAAGCAAGGATTGGATTTAGTTTGCCTAGCATCAGTTTCTTGCCGGAGTCCTTAAAAATATAAAAGGTCATACAGTCTTAGATATAAAAAGTAGCAGTCTCCAACATTGCTTTTTCTCCCTGTGTCATAAGTGTGTCGGAACTGGACACTAGTGGGGAAATGACTCTACAGACTGACAGTTCAAATTTAACTTTCTTGTTACACAACTGAATGGTCCCAGTGGGCTTGAAACATGCAAGCTCACAGGTGTGCAGAAGCCGGTCTCGTGTTTCATTTATGGCTTCCTTCTCATGCAATAAAGACATTTATGCTATGAAATTAATAGCATGGACCTGCCATGTCTAGTCTGTATTTGAACCCTACAGGGATATATCTTCATGGGTGAATAGAATGATTGCTAGGTCATATGGCAAGAAAACGTTTGGTCTTACAAGAAACTGACAAGCTGTCTGCCAAGGTGGCTGTGCCAATTTGCATTCCCACCTGCACCCAGTGCAAGGTCTTACTGATTTATATCCTCGCCAACATTTGATTTTCCCTGTCGCAGGTCTTAGCCGTTGTAATACACGCATAGTGGTACCTCAAGGTTCATTTGCAATTCCATGATGACATGTGATGTTTAGCATCTTTTCATATACTTGCTTGCCATCTATCTTCTTTGGTGAGCTGTCTCTTCAGAACCTTTCCCCATTTTTAAGTGGGTTGTTTTCTTACTATTAAATTTTGAGTTCTTTGTATATTTTGAATACTACTCCTTTATCAGATCTGTGTTTTCTGAAGACTTTTCATCCAATCTGTGGCTTATCTTTTCACTCTCCAAATTGTCTTTTTAGAGCAGTAATTTTTAATTATAATGAATTACTAATTACTTTCAAAATATATTTAGTAAGATATTAAATGTATTCTTTCTGTAAAAAGAGATCTATTTGGAATCAATTTATGGCTTGTAAATGTTTACAGATAAATATTACCTATTTGCTCAATAGCTTATTTTTATCCTCATTTTATAATTGTGATGATCTATAGCTTTTAATGGCAAGGGAGAATTATTCCCTCAAAGAAGTATTAGTCATAAAGCAAGCTGCTCTTTTTACTTTGAACATTACGCTGGTGTATTTGACGCAGATGTTTCCGCCCGCACGAATAGAAAACAGTTTCCTCAGAGACGGGGACTCCCTTCTGGACAGGAGCGCATTTAACTCGGGAGTCTGTGTCCTTTCATGCATAGATCACGCTGCACAGTGGCCGTACTGCGTGACCTGGTTTTACAACACAGGATAGCAGCACTAGGCAGTGATGACTGAGGGGAAGGGCATTTGAAATGAAGAAGTACATCATAGGAAGAAGTTTCTGCATCTTTAAAGTTTTGTCTGATTCACAAACCTTGTCACACCCCGTACCAGCAGTCATATAATTGAGTCTCATTCTCTCAGTTCTGCTGCTAAGGCACTTTATGACCTTGGGCAAATCTTAACCTCTTTGTATTTCAACTTTCTTTTATTGAATGAAATCATTTCTGAGAGCCTTTCTGTCTTTCTAGTTCTGGGGTTTTATATCCACATTGTGACTCACATTGCACTACTGCCTCTTGTCAACAGTTCGAGCTGAGGGTAGGGGAAGTTGTCCACAGAAAACACAGATATGCCCACATTGCCAAACAGTAAGGCAGAAATCTAAAGCAAGTAATGTTTTCACGTATACTGTAGATTTTGTTTTTAAAATTCTACTCAAAAGATAATTGAGGATTTTTAAATAATAGCAATTTGCTGACATCTCTTTTGGAAATACATCAATAGAATATATCTCGGTGGGTATAAAGCTCAGAGCATAACATCGATAGAGCATGATTGTTTCTCGCTTTTCCATCTCAAGAAAACAGGGCCTGAGGTTAACATCACATCAGCAGCACAAAGCTAGAAGCTCTGCTTCCAAGATCAGAAACAAGACCAGGATGCCCACTCTTGCCACTTCTGTTCAACGTCGTGTTGGAAGTCCTGGCTGTAGCAGTTAGGCACAGAAGAGATAAAAGGCGTCCAGGTGGGAAAGGAAGAAGGAATACTGTCACTGTCTGCAGATGACATAATTTTATATATCAGAAGCTCTAAAGTCCCCACCAAAAACCCATTAGAACGAGTAAAAGAATTCGGAATAGTTGTAGGGTTCAGAATCAATATACAAGAATCAACTGTGTTTTATGCACCAAAAACAAATTATCAGGATGAGAAATAAGAAAGTGTTCCCTTTTACAATTGTGTAAAAAGAATAAAATACCTAGAAATAAATTTAACCAAGGAAGTGAAAGACCTGAACACTGAAAATATAAGACATTGATGAAAGAAATTGAAGACGACACAAATAAATGGAAATGCATTTCATGCTCATGATTGGAAGAATTAATATTAAGATATCCATACTACCCAAAGTAATCTATAGGTTCAATGCAACGCTTATCAAAACTCCAACAGCAATTTTTACAGAACACACAATCCTAAAATTTGTATGGAACCACAAAAGACCCCAAATAGCCAAAGCAATCCTAAGAAGGCAGAACAAAGCCGGAGGCGTCACACGCCCTGACTTATGCACAGGAGAGGGGTGAAGGCGGTTCCTGGGGTGACTGGAGGGAAGGTCAGAGAAAACGTGTTTAAATGTCTTTTCATAAGCTGGCAAGACAAGGTCGTACCAGGTTGAGACTGTCTGTCTGACCTGACTTTTCAATGGAGAGTAAATAGTAAGAAAGACTAGTAGGTGAAGATTACATGAGCCACACTTGGAAATTATAAAAGCAAAACATCGTCTCAAAAGAACAAGCGTATGTTCTTTCCTCCTCTTTATTCCAATGTAGAGCTGTTTCTCTTGTTTTAGAATTTGGCATTAGTCATTTCTGTCATTTTTAAAAGCAAGGATGAGAAGTTCCTAAAGATTTTGGAACTCCCTCTCCCTGGATCCTTTATTTTGGATCCAAATAAAGGATCATTATCGAAGAGAAAAGACCTTTGATTGGACCTGTCCTACCTGCGTACCTTCTGCTGTGACTTCCGAGGCAGCTTAGAGACTGCACGGCCGTTCAAACACCAGCAAAATGCTCAAAGTGCCACTGGCCACATGGCTTGTTTTATTCTAATGTCTTAGAATGATGGCCTGGGTGCCCCCAACTTGGTGAAGCCGGAAGCACTGCTGCGTAGGGAGCTGTGTGCCCCAGCACCGGTGACCTGTGTGCACACTGGCACGCCACCCTCGCAAGCTTGCCCCAGTCTGATTGTAACGATTAGTCTGGTTTAATGAAATGTCTGTGCCTCGCTTTCAAATAAAAGTTGGAGCCTCCAAATTTTACATTCCTGACATTTTTAAGTTGGAATTAGTAACTTGTGTTTCTTTTCCTGTGTGAGCGCGAGCTGAGGCAGCCATGGGCATGTGGGGTGGGGGAGCCTGCATTTCAGGTGCTCCTCGTAATACGGCCTTTGTCCCTCATAATGCTGTCCTGCTCTTTCCCATGTCACCCCTGAAAAAGGAACTGTTGACAGATTTACAGTTTTAAATAGCTTTCCAGATACAATCTTCTTTGGTAAATAAAACTAAAAGATGAGGTTAACGAATAGGAACAGATAACTTCATGGTGGGAGAATTTGATTTTTTTGTGTAGGGTAGTCATTATGGGATGCCTGTCACATCAGAATTGAATCTGCCTGTATGCCATGAACATGTAAAGCACACATAGTAGAGCATGGCCATAACTTTTCAGTCTGAAAATGATGAATCGTTGGTGAGTATTAAAAATGACAACTTTACGGCCCTTATCATCAGCATACCTTCTGTGGGGCAGGGCAGTTCCTAACCAAACATTGTGTGAGCTGGCTAATGTTTAATCTTGGTCTGTAGGCCTTAGAAATCCAATGGAGCAGTTATAAAAAACCTTGTACGCTTTGTGCTTTAAGTTTACGCTGCTGTCCTAATTCACCTAATCCTCCTGGGGTCTTTGACTAAGTAGAACAGGAAAGTAGCTTATGGATGCAAAGAGGAAAAATTACGTGTTAAGAACTGCACCTTTTATACCTCCACCTTTAATTTTGAGGATTGAAACCGTGTGTGGGTGCATACCTTGGCAGACACGTTATTTCCATCGGAAGCTTGGTCACAGTACAGTTAGAACAACACCAAATTGCAGCTAGAAGTCCTCCTCTCTTGCGACGTCAGCCTGAAACGCAGATGCACATAATGCCATGCAGCTCAGAGGCTGTATTTTCACATCGAAGACAATGCAAGTAAGTTGCCTGTGGAAGTCAGTCGTTCTCGAGGGCTGCGTCCTGTGACAGCTGTGATGGAGCAGAGCCAGCGATGTGTGTCCACAGAAGTCGCTGGGTGTGCCCGGACGCAGCTCTGTGCTGGTGAGGGGCTGTGGCAGTCCAGGACAGCCCCTCATCTAGGAGCTCCTTTCCAACCAAACCCCTAAGGAAAGCTGTGCCTTCCCAACTGGGCGGGAAGAGCCTTGTTTTGGGATGGCATGGGGATGTTCCTTGGTTCGTTCTTATCATTTGCTTTTCTACCTGTGAAACCATTAAAAACATCCATCTGTTATTCATTTTTTTTTTAATTCATTTTTATTGTTAGACTTATTGGGGTGACATCTGTTAGCAAGGATTACATAGGTTTCAGGCATACAATTCTACAGTGCATTGTCAATTTTTTTTTAATTAAATGAGGATCCTCTTGTTTCAAGAGTTGGGGGCACTGGTGGCATCCTGCCAGTTGGGACATAGCAGTGCACAGCTGCAGAGGGTCCCTGCGCATGTCGCCCTTGACCTTGGCAGTTTGGTCACTGTGGCCTGGGACGGTGGCCCTGCCCGCCAGCCTTACTTTGTACAGCTTTCCACACAGGGTTCATGCCTGAAGGACGTCGGGCCCTGTGGGGTAAGCCTGCCTCCTGCTCTCCTGGCGGCGAGCTGGTAACAGCCCCCCGGGGTACCTGGGGCCGCACTGTGCACGTGGTGGACTACGGCGCACGCACACTGGGGTACAGTTCCGCTTTTTGTTTGCTGGTTATGGTGGATGCTGGAACGTCATCCTGGTAGCACAGTTCAAATCGTACCCTGGGCATTATTCTTACTGTGTCCCTTTTTTTTAATGCCCCGAAATTATACTGATAATTTTGGTTTTCTGATTGGAACATGAATAAGGTGTACTTACCTAGTTTTTAAAGGTTTAGAATAATGAGCATTTCCTAGGCTGGAGTCGCGATGGCACTAGCAGCCGCGCGCTGCGGTGCACAGCGCGGTTCTTTGAGGCGCTGGCGAGAATGACCTTGGCCGCCCGAAATTAGCGAAGGCGGGGCGGGATTTCTTCTCTCAGCCTCGCGGCCCGGTAGTTCCAGGAGTTAGGGCGACGCAGTCGAGCTTCTGCCTGCTGGACAGTGGTTTGCTTTCCGTTTCCGAAGTGGCTGTTGACAGAGCCCCATTCTGTCTGTGTGTGGACGTGGTGCAGACACGGCTGAGTTCGGTAGGCCCTTCCTGCCCAGGACGCAGAGTCCGGCCTGAGGGTTTTGCTGTTTGCACAACTGTGTCTTGAACCTGTGAACTTCCCCTCCTCGTCCCTTGGTGCTGCTTCGCTGTTTACAATGCCATCACCCCTGTCTGCAACAGCACAGGCTAAGTGGCTGTAAAAAATTAGTTTGGGGTTGCTTTGCTTACAGTCATCTCCTAAGAGCCCCACCATTACAAGCTTCAGCTATTCGCTGGGAAAAGCTCCAGAGCTGCTGGAACTTCAGGAATTAGAGACAAGTTACAACCAGAAAGGGAGTGTATCCTCCTGTAGATAAAGCCAATGAGATCTAAGGCTCATGGACTGCTGACAGTGACTTCCACCCAAATGAGGTTATAAATAATCTTTATTGGGAAAAATGGTAGATAAGTCCACAGCCACCACATTCTCTATCAGGTAATATACTAATAACATTAGTAATGCTTGCCTGTGCTAGACATAAACCCTTTGCATAAGTTACCTACTTTAATACAACCCTGTGAGGTACAAAATTAAATAGACTCATTTTACAGAAGCAGAAAATGGAGCCCAGAATAACTTTTTCAAGATCTCTCAGCTAGCAGCCAGTGGCCCCAACATTGAAACTCCAGTGTGACCCTAAAGCCTACGTCCTTCCATCCTAATTTCCTTGGACAGCCAATAGTTCTTAAGAACAGTTTTGAATGTTTTAGTGGCAGGGCTGGTGGGAGGGAGATAAAGGTACCAGCAGTGGAAAATTTCCTTCAGACTTTGAGGAAAAGGACTTTAACCTGGCATCACAGCTGAAGAAGGGGGTTGGACAGAGTGATCTGTAAGCCTCACCTTGAAAGGACTTGGTGAGTCTCTTATTTGACCCTCAGCATTTCCAAGTTCGTGTTAAGGAACTGTCGTGAGCTTGCGTCTTACCGCTTGTTACGCACAGTACAATACATACTATAACAAGATCTGATCCCTCTTTTCAAAAGATAATGTACAGAAATCCAAACTTAAAAATGTAAAGATACTGAGTTTGAGTGTGTGGTGTCCTCATGGAGTTGATCATCCAGACATGTTTTCGTTCTGTTTGAATTTCTTACCATCAAAAATTGATCCAGTATGTAAAATTCTAGGTAAGAAAGTCAGGTTGAATATACTGAAGTGACAAGTAAGCCATTCGCCTCCCGGCTTTTCACAGTCACTGTTTGGGTCAGGACCTGTCCCTGTCGGCAGTGTCGTTTAGGCAGTGTCTTTGCCCACGTTAAGCTTCCACTGTTGCTTTTTCTTACAGTCTGACCTGCTTGCTCATCTGGTCTCATATTCCTTGTCACAAAGAATTAGTCTGTGTAGCATGATAGTTGCGGCTCAGGGTAGTCTTAAACGGTCTTCTCGATTATTTTAACGCTTACCCTTCTGCTATGATCTGAGAACCATGTATTTCAGTTTCCTAGAAATCATGCCTTGTAATACAGCAATGAGGCTCCAGAATGCTAGAGAGAACTGATCGACCCAAGGAAAGTAAGAGTGCCTGGCCCGCAGCTTCTGTTTCATGAACGTTTGGTGACTGAAAGACAGAATGCCCACCATTTCACTTTTGTGGAAGTTTGCTGCTAATTAGTTCAGTTTTCTCCAGAAAGGAGGAGTGTGTGTTCTTCTTGGAGAACCTGAAGCCGTTGCACTTGACCAGAGGAACAAGCACTGTGACGAACCCCAGGCACTCAGTGGGGTAGCGCCTCTGCGCACTTCCTTTTCGCCTGGGTATGAGTTCTGATATTTGATGATAACAAGTTTGGATCGGTTCTGGTTTGGGCAAGGTTCAGATTAATTATATAAAAGAATACACCATGTTTTTAAGCCCTATCGTATCGTGTTACCCAGTTCTCTGTACGAGCGCTTTGGGCACTGATTTAATCTGGAAATGATCATTGGACTCCCCACCAGAATAGGCCGTGTGTTTTGGGACGCCGTCTGGTAATGACGGGATGTCATTCGTATGTGAAAGAACTAGAGGCAAGAACCTGGAATGAAGAACCATCACTTGATCTCACTGGACTGCTGGCAGAGCTGTGATCTGAGACATTGTGGTCAAAGTTAAGTTAACTGAGGGTTATAATTTTCAGTAAGAGGAAGAATCCCAAAGTAAGTAAGTTGCTGGATGGATCGGAAACACAAGTCATGCGCTGCATGACTGAGCACGTTTGCTGTTATTTCTTGAGTTGCACATGTAGACTAGCCATCTCATCCAAGTGTGCTGGGAACAGTTTGTAGTTTAATTGAATTATGTTTACCTTAAGTTTTTGCCGCACTTGTCCCTCAGACCCCTGGATGGTTGCTCTGTGTGTGTGTGTGTGAGAGAGACCCCCTCCAGTTTCCACCGCTCTCACCTCATCCGGGCTCCCGTTAACTGAAACACCACGCCCGGCACACTCTGTGTAATAGTTCACAGTTCTGATAAGTGGCCTCGGGGAAGTTTTAAATCTTAATCTATGTTTTTATGTATAAATGCCATCTTGCGACTCGAGGACAGTGGAATAGACCCCAGAATGTAGGACCATGGTAAAGAAATCTGAAATTTATCATTCCTTTATAGTTAGTTCACAATATCTCTGGTTCAAAATGCACTTTCTTTTAAAACTTCAAGTAGAAAAAATGGATATAGAACACACATGCACATTGGAAGTAGAGCAGAGAGACAGAAGCTCGGTCCCTGGGATTAGGTAGCCCTGGGCTTGAGTCCCGCCTCCGACTCCCAGCTTTCCAGTCCTGAGCCGTGTTCTCACAGGTGTCGCAGCTATAGAAAGAAACACTTCTTAATTCCCAAAGTCGCTGTGAAAACTGAATGATTACCTGACTGTTTCGTCTGATATGAACGGCTGGAAAACATCTTAGAAGATGTATGAGTCACATTTTTTTTCTAATACTGGATGCAGGGCCCGATGGGGAATGCGACATTTGGGACGTTAAACCTGGATCAAACATCCTAATCCAGAGACGAGCATCTCTCAAGACTTGCAGGTGGCCGGTGGGGACCGGGAAGCTGGACTGGGACAAAGGCACAGGGAGGGAAACAGCGCTGGCCGCACTGCACCTCCGGGCCTCAGTCCCTCCGTACCTGGTCTGAGGATTGTGTGGGTTGCTGATTAAGACTGTCTACTTTTGACGTACTTTGACTTTAAAGCAGAAGAAAAACATTGAAATAAAAGACAAATGAAGACACAAAGTGTGGAACCGACCAAGATGTCCTTCAGTAGGTGAATGGGCAAACACTGTGGTCCATGCCGACAATGGAATGTTGCCCAGCACTGAGAGGAATTAAGCTACCAAACCATAAGAAGTCAGAGCGGCAACTGAAATGCAGATCCCTACGTGAAAGAACCAACGTGGAAGGCTACTTACTGCCTGATCCCAACTGTATGACGTTCTGGAAAGAGCAAACTGTGGAGACAAGACCAGTGGTTGCCAGGGACGGGGGTTCCGGGGACGATGAGCAGGCAGAGCACAGGATTTGGGGGGCCGTGAAACTGGTCTGTGTGATAGTATGATGGTGGATACATCCCGCTGTGCCTTCGTCCAGACCGTAGAAGGGACAGCAGCAGGAGTGGACCCTAATGTGAGCTGCGGACGGCGGTGATCGTGCTGTGTCAGCGCCGGGTCATCAGTTGTGACAGACGGCCCACTGGTGGGGGCTGTGTGTGGGGGGGGGGGGCGGAGGATAGCTGTACTTCCTACTCTGCTTTACTGTGACCCCAAAACTGCTCCAAACACTCAAGCCCAAAAAACTCCCAAAGGGCAGATGGGAGAGGAGATGAAAAGGCTCCCGCTGAGCCTGGCCGAGCCTGGGCGCCACGGCCGCGCCGGCCCCAGCCTCCGCGTGGACGGCTGAGCGCCTGCCGTCGTCCCGGTGCGTCCTGCACACAGCTCCATGAGGCCGCGGCCCCCGGGTGCGTCACTGCTGGCGGAGTTTCATTTCCTTCCCCGGAGGACACTGTGACCGAGGACCGCATGCCTGACCACATCTCGCTGTCACGTACGCGCCACGTTCTCCGAAACGGGCCTGCGCGTGCACGCCGCACCGTCGGGCCCCGTGGTCGGGAGTGACCACTCCGTGGAACAGCTCTGGAAGCACCCCCGATTTACTGCCCGTTTTGGAAAGCATACTTCTTTGCGAACCTTCGTTGGAGCTTTGTCACCCCGTGATAGACCCCGTCTGGACCAGTGGGGTCCAGCAGCCACCCCGTGGCCAGAGGGACAGCACGCTCCGATGGGCTTGTCTGCGGGAGTGACTGAGATGGTCCCCTGAAGAAGCGTCATTTGTTCCGATGGCTCAGTTGGGGTGGGGTCCTGGAGGAGAAGGGGAGAAGGCCGTGTCCCCCATATCTAGGTCACGAGGCACCTGCGAGTGTACTTGACGGGGTTTTCTCCTCCAACACAGAGAGGGAGGGGCGGTGTTTGTTTCCTAACAGAGCGTTTAGGGTACAGGAATCGCCCTGTTTCACAAAAACTATGAACATAGATGCCTTGCACTTTTTTATATTTCCTTTGTTTCCGGAAGTCTAGGTCAGATGCTCCATAAAGTTTTTATCACCGTGTGAGCTAGTTTTCTGCGAGTCACCAGCTCTGGTTCCCATGGAGGTGGTGATGGGAACTCCTGTGGGATTCCAGACTCGCACTGGGCTGCCGAGGATGTTTACAAATGCTAAGTTCTGCAAAGGGGATAATGTTTTTAAGTCTTCTTGATCGCTGAATAATGCTGCACATTAATGGTTTATAGCATTTGGCTTCACAATTTCTTACTGCATAAGCTTTGATTTCGTACTAGTGTTGGTGTCCTGCTATAAGGAAGTAGAGATGCTTGGTTTTTTATATAGGGTTAGAGAACCTGCTATTTCTTCCAAATAAATGCTTTCTACCGTGACCAACTATCTTTTTTATTCAGCTACTGAAAAAAAATATTCAGCAGTTTTCTTACCCAGAATCCCAGATTTGAATGGAGCCGGGTTTCATAGGAATGTTCCACGTCACGGAAGTTAACGTCTACGTCGGGGGTCAGCAAACTGCGGTCTGTGGGTCAAGCATGCCCCCCGTAAGCGAAGGAGCTTTACATTTTTAAGTGATTGAGGGAAAATCAAAAGAAGAGGAAAAATACATTTTCATTTCAGTGTTCATGAAGTTTTGTTGGAGCACAGCTGCACCTGTTGCTGTCCACGTGGCCTGCGCTGCTCTCACACGACAAGGGCGGTGTGAGTGGTCCCAGGAGGGACTGTGCCTCCCGCGAGGCCTGCGGTACTCCCAGGACAGGCTCGCGCCCCGGGTCCAAGCCATGTTCATCAGCTCCCACTCCAGCACACGCCCGTGTTCGTACTCCCCCCGCGCCGCTCCCGCGCTTTCTCTCCTCACACTTTACCATTGTGAACTTGCCCGTTGCAATTGCAGAGGAACCAAACAGGAACTTACAGCAAGTGGGAGGCGGGAAACAGACTGGAATCCCCCCGACTGGTGCTTGCTCTGCTCCATCTGCCTTTTCTTTCCTCTGCTGCCCTTTTATAGAATTCCCAAGGACATGCCGTTTCCCAACGTGTTTTGTTTTTAAGGTGGGGGTTAGATCTTGATGCGTTTTCCGACTTCCATGAAAAGTTCCCCGTTAGTATGTGGTCCCATTTTTAACCGATTTGCAGACACCCCCGATTATCCCAGATCGCTCTCACATGGGGCTGAGGTTAAGCCTGACTTCTCTTGGCACGTCCCTGCCGGGCCGCCACTTCCTCTGGCCTTGGAAGGACGGAACGATGTTCAGCTGTCTGGGCTGAGGCCCAGCATTTGATTTATACATTATTTAATTTCCTCCTGAAAATTGGAAGCAGGACTTGAAGGAATGGAAGTCGGTATTTTTCATTTGTTTTAGAACACTTTCAGGTCTATATAACGATCGGCAGTAGGTGTCAGCGTGATTAGGGGGTGACTTAAGGTAAAGCAGAGAAGACGTGAATACAAAGGGAGCTTACTTGACCACGGAGCAGAACTGAAGTTTTTAAATCGTCATTATGGTATGTGTCACTGGGTTTTTCCGTGTGCTGGTGTTCTTTCAGCAGAATTCTGTGCCACATTTTGGGGTACCTGTCCTGACCCACTGTGCTATACTTGACATTGTTGGGGGGTTAGAAGTTCGAGGAGAACGTAATGTCATTTTACAGAGGATTTTTGGTTTCTGCCTGAGCTGCTACTGCATTTATCTCCCCAAATTACGTTCATACGTACGCCAGGATATGAATGCCAAAATAGTTTGAACTCAGGAAATTAAAAATTAACTCTGGAAATACCATTTCTTGTTTTACATCCTCTTTTGGGTAGTGTATTCCTTCTTAAACCTTCCTTAGATCATCGTCACTCTCAGGGTACAGCCTGTCTCTTCCTTACCACCAATGTTCTTACAAGTCTGGTCCCCCGACTGCGTCCACCCCCTCACGCCAGATCCGCTTCTCCGAGCGGCATCGGGCCTCCCCCTCCCACGTCCACGCTGTGCCGATGTCTGCCCCCGGCAGCGGGGCCCGGACGTACAGCAGTTTGCTCATGGCACCCGCGAGCACCCCGGGACACCCCCTTGGTTAAAGGCGGCCCGGTTGCGTTGGTTACGGCAGCTAGAAAACACAGAGCCATAAAGTCCTTTCAGGACTTGGGTTTCTTCTTAAAGAAAATAAATCAAAACTGTTCACTAGAAGATGTAAAAATCTAATAATTCTGAGGTTAACCCAGAACTCAGCATATCTTCCATGAGGACGTTTGTGTATGTGTTTGCGGGTTTTAAATTCCACAAATACTACTAAAATGAGCAACGGCAGAAAGCTGGTTTAACATATTTCGTCTCAGCATGTAAAATCTCGTTTTATGACAGAATTCTTTTGTTAAAGGCGCAGCTAAGCTGAGTTGCTGCCAGAATGATGGGATCTTAACAGCCCAGTTGGTTTTATAAGTGTCATAAACGCTGGGCTTCGGAGCTACTGACCGGGAGCGTTCTTGAGCGCCTGTGCACCTACACTGCGTCTGCAAGTGAGTGTGAGTGTGTGTGTACACACATACGTGCATGTGAGTGTAGATACCGCCTTCTAACGAGAACAGAGTCGGTGGGGCAGAGCAGGGCAGACCTGTCAGGTAATTCAGAATTTCTCCTGGCTCTCACATTCTTTGGTGTAGTTATAAAACGTGTACAGAAGATGTCTTGACCATGCCGCGTGAAATGTGGTGTGGGTTCCATGCCAGCGTGCTGAGATGGCAGTGCTTCTCACCCAGGGGTCGCTCCTGGCACTGGCTTCGGTCCCCTCCCCATTACAATATTATAGGGTGCTTTCTTTTATGGTATGGGGCAATCCTGCTCATTATACTGGCAACGGCTGGATGTTTTTCTCGACAGCCCTCGTATATTTTATCATTCAAAATGCAGACCACACTGACCAGGACTGCAAAATAGTTTCCTTTGTATAATCCCTTTGTGTCCAGTGGACTCATCTTTGAAAAGAGTTGCTGTTCGGTTAGAAATAGCTACTGGTCTCTTTCTAATGGTAAATTTTTTGTTGATGGTTAGAAATCTGAGGAAGGTTCACCTCATTTAAAATGACGAGGTAAAGTGCATGGATACAGTCCTGAGATTTTTGGAATATACAGACTCAAATTCATTCCATTTTATGGCGTTAGATTGTAAAAACTAGATGAGTAATCTGTGCTTTCAAACTTCATCATTAGCTCTTCAAATAGGTGCAGGTGCCAACTGCAGTTGTGAGGTCAGTCCGTCCTGGGGATGTCACGGAAAGCGCAGTGACTGCAGTTACTAATCTCTTCTCTATCTGAACGTTGCTAAGAGACTGGGTGTAAAGTTGCTGCAGAGTGTACTAGTTCCCAAGTACAGTCACATGTTTCATAACCATGTTTCCATCAACGACGGACCACATGCTCATGACAGCGGTCCCATAAGACGGTGATAGAGCTGAAAATTTTGCCAATTGGTGATGTCGCAGCCGTCGTAACACACCACACACGTTGGTGGCAGTGCCGGTGTGAACAGACGATGAGGAATCGTGGGGTGTGGTAAAAGCAGGTTTAACACGCCTGCCTGTACCCTTGCCCCAGCCACCGCCTCCAAAGCTCCTGCCACCCTCCAGGCTTGGTGAGAAGTCCTGGGGTACAGGGACTAAGCTTGTCCCCTCTCCTGAGAGCATCCCACATCCTGCTCTCCGCCTGTGGTCAGCTTCAAGTGCTCCCGTTTCTGAGTGCTTTTACCCCAAGGTTGGTGCCTCTTCCATGACTCTGCCAGCTTTCTGGCCACAGCTTGGTGATCGCCCCGCGAGGGCTCACAAATACACAAAGAATTTAGAATGGCCCACTGTGCCTAAGACACTTTTGCTTTTGCACTCCACAGCAGACAGTTATCTTGGCTGCAACTGTCCCAGTGGGAGGGTGTGTGTGAGTGTTTAAAAGTAAGGCAAAAACTAGTTTATATCTCTGTCTATAGATGAGCTCAGCAGGAGACCATTTTGTAGATCCCCAAAGGTCAAGGGCCATGCTGACCTGGTATGTTTTGGGAGGAGGTCAAGGCCAAGGCTGGAGGGCCTCCATGGAACTTCTAGTCTAGTGGAAACAGGTATTTACCACAGAAAACCCTATCTCCTGGCAACTGCAATATGACAAAATAGTACAGGCCGCTGCCAGACCATAAAACAAGTGACCCTGAAGCAGTTGGGCATGGGGGTGCAGGGTGGGGAAGTGGCTTTGGGCGATGCCCGCCAGCCAGAACCTTCTCGCAGAACCTCGAAGAGTAAGTAGATGAGCCAGAACTGCGCCGTCTTGTTCGTGGAAGCAGGCCTGGTTTTCTGCCCTGCCGCACTCCCCGGGCGGGTCCCTCAGGGCTGGCGGTAAAGATTTCCCGCGTAGCTGACTGTGCAGGGTGGTCCCTCTCGTCCCTGTGCTTCCCTGCCTGTGGTTCCAGCCCCTCCAGTCCAGAGCAGCCAGTGTGTTTTCAAAGCTGAAAATACTCCTTGTTACCTGACTGTGCATCACTTAATGTTAGAGAGATTCCAAATTCCCACAGGTGCAAGTGCTTGCAGAAACAGGAAGAAAAAACTCCAAATCTTTCCATGGAATGATTGAGTCATTTGTGAATTTTTAAAAAGCAAAAACTACAATGGTTGTGCACAAGATGTACGTATGCTTCAGCTGTGTATTTTAGAGACCTCAAAATGACTCTAAATCAGCAAAATTAAGCAACCCGGGGTTTTCCCCTTCTCCAATGTCACTGGGCTTTGGCTGTGTCTCCGCAGACGTTCTTGTTTCTTCTGACCCAGCACTGTGTATGGCATTCTTGACAGTGAGGCTTCCCCACCTTCACAGACTGCTCAGTTATCACAAAGCTACTTTGCAGGCAAGCCAAGGGGACAGTGCAGCCTGAGAGCAACAGTGAGGTCTGATTCATAAACTGGACACCTGTCGTCCCCAATCCACACTTCCAGCCTCACCGAGGGGACAGGCGGGCTTCCCCCCAAACTCCCCTGTGGGCCCGTTCGCGCCCTGCGCTGCTTCCTTGGCGGTCTGGGGCACCCCTGGTCCCTCTGCCAGTGACAGTCTGCGTTCCATGGGCTGCTCTGGGCCCCGGAGCCCGCTGCGTGCCCGTCAGCCACCTGTGAGCAGGTCTCATTGGGCCTGAGACCGGCCCAGGCGTCCCTGGGCTGCTGAGCTCCCAGGTCGCTTCCTCCTCTCAGCACCTCCCTGTGGGCTGTTGGCGCGCCGCCCCCTCCCCCCGGGCCGCCCCCTCCCCCAGGGGCTCCTAATCCCTCCGCAGGCACCGGGAGGAAGGGCGGGGCGGCGAGGGGCGTGCACACAATGGCAGCGCCAGCTGCAGCCCCACAAGCGCCACAGGTCACAGGTGTTCCAGTCAGAGGCCGCTTTTAACAAGACCGCTGGCTGGAAGTGCCCGAGACTTCTGAAGCTCCGCAGCCGGATCCTCTCTGGTGCGTTCTTCAGAGCTATGTAGTGCACTTGGAACACAAAGCAGCCGAACCCCGAACCCTTTCTTCACAGCGCACAGCAGGCGCGGGGCCCCAGGGGCTCAGCTCTCCACCCACCCGGAGGACAGTGCCGGCAGTCCCAGCCCTCGGGTACACGCGCGTCCCCAGTGCACTGCGGAGCTGTTGGCGGGTGCACCAGTTCTGCTGTCCGGGCCTCTGGCCTCATCTCTAAAGCCACCCCACGAATCCGCTCCTCTTCCGGCCAGCTCCCCCTTCTCCAGGGAACTGGGGACGTGGGTGGGGACTGATAGACTTCACCCAGGTGATAGCCTCTAACTGCCCCAACCTGCAGGGTTTCCCGCCCAGTGTCAGCGTCAGCTTCTGGTACACAGTCTTGGCCTGGACTGCTGTCCCTTATCATGCCGTCTTAATGACTCCTTCCCACCTGGCCGCCTCAGGTTCACCCGTGGGGGCTCCTGTTCTGAGCTGACCCACCTGCTAATGCCCCCGGGGCTCGTGGATGGGGACATCCCTGCTGTGTGAGAGAAGATTCCTCTAGTCCACGGTGAAGTAAGACATTGTTCTCCCTCCTCGCGGCACTTTTGCATTTAGCAGTGAGGTAATTAGGCTTCCCAGAGTTCAGGGGTCAAGGGCCGGCCCTGGGAAGCCGCCTCCTGCTGCGCTGCGGGGCTGTCCCACACCCTGTCTGTCACCTGGACTCCCCGGGCTATGTGGCCCCACACGTCACACGCCCGTCCCTGTGCGCTCGGTGCTGATGCACTTCTTTCCTGCATTAGGAAGCAGTCACACTTGCCTTTGGTTTGAGGATTTCTCATCTTCATGAAAGTTTTTTCCTTTCCTGCCTCTTAGTAACTCATCTCAAACATTCCTCCCTCTTCCACACAGAGTTCCTGCTTATCTAGGTTGTTGTGTGGCTATCTGGTCGGTCTGTTTTTGCTGCTGAACAAATGGAAAGAGATTTGTGACATGTCGACACCCAGCACCCCTGCCAGTCTCCGACTCCTTTGTCATGTCGTCCCCAGACACTTTTCCCTCTGCAGCACAGCATGTGTAGTTTTTAAAAGTTTGAGTGTCAGTTTTTCAGTCAGAACTGAAAAAGAACACAGAAAACTCACTCAGTTTTGCAGAGCCAGCCAAAACATTTTGCTTTGACAGCCTAATGGCAAAAGCAACCCTCCTGGTAGCTGGCTAAGGATCCTTTTAAGAGATCTCATCTGCAGCCTGAGGGGGACGAGGACACGATGGTGAAGGGATTAGGGGAAGGCTTCCAGGACACTTTTGCAAAGAAGGGAAGGCGCTCCAGGGCCAGGAGTGGTCTCGCTAGACGGGCGGTTTAGGCTGCACACGGCCTGCGGTCCCCCCCTGTCTTCCCCGCACACTCCCAGCAGGTCCTCCTGTGGCCCAGTGGGAAGGCCCCAGCGCGTTCCCCACCAGGAAGGAGCCCACACTCCGCCTGTTTCTGAGGGTGGTGCCCGCAGCACGGTGAGGGGGGTCCCTGAGCCCACTGTAGATGCAGGCACATGCCCGCACGCCTAGGTCTTCTCACGGGCCTCTGGGCGCGAGGAGGGGGCGCTGGTTTACGTAGAGGCCCCTTTTCTCAGTTCTATAGGGTTCATTCCCAAGTACATGTATTAGCAGGTTTATCTGAAAAGACCAACTTCCCAAAGCTTAACTCAGGAAAGAAGATCCCTCAGCAGGTAATGGGCAGCAGGTGAGACCACAGGTGACCATTCTCAGTCTTTTTAACAAAGCCCCCACTTCGGTGCTCTAACCGACACGCGGCTGCTCTGTTGGTGAATCTCAGGAATCCTTCTCAGCTGCGGTGCCGCTTTCCGCCAGGACAACACAGCAACAGAAGTTCCTACCCCTGCACAACAAATTCTGACACCCAGGGAAACACCCCTCAAAATAACGTGGGCATACCTGTACTCCTGCTGAAAGTTCTTATTTTTGTCACTTCTAAGGAAAGGACTAGATTCAAAGTTGAGCCCGACTGAAACTTTGCTTGAGATGCATGCATATCACAGAGTTAAGCACTTCTTGTCATTGACTGTGTCGTTCCGAAAGCTTGAGCATGACTGGCAGAGCCCGGGCCTCGCGAAACGGACATGCGAATAGCACAGGGTGATGGCCAAATGTGGGAAAGATGCCACATAACGTGCATTTGTGAAAATGTGTTTATAGTTACAGAACTATTCGCTTCAATTCAACAAATGCGCACCAACGGCTTACCCCGCTGTGCCCCGGTGTGCGCTGCGGCTCTGCCCTTGGACCGCTCTGAGCGGACTGGTCTTCCAGGCGCTTGCTCAGCCCCCCACCCTTCCTCTCTGTTCCGGAATGGGGTGGGGGGTACGGAAGGGAGCAAAGAACACGTGTGAGATAGACAGGAGCCACACTGCGCCTCAGCTGAGTGGTTTGGTGGCGGGCCAGCGCCTCCCGGAGTGTGTGCTGGAGACCCCGGGAGCCCCGAAGGCAGCTGCGTGTAGGCGTCCTGCCAGCAGCAGGCCCGGGGAGCCCTGGGAGGCGCCGGCCGGGGGCCGCGAAGCAGGCCCGCTCCTCCCGGCTTCCCAGGCCTCAGCGCCCTGCCCGCGGTGCCTGGTGGGAAGCTGTTCTCACTGCTCCTGAGGCTGAGTCTTCCTCGTGGGAGAGCTGGCCCGGCCGAGAACCGGCGGAAGGCACTCTGAGCGTGACAAGGCCACCGGCCTGGAGCGCATGTCCGTGTCACCGACCCCGCGACCCTCACAGCAGACAGAAAGCAGCCACCAGGAGGGGCAGGGGCGGGGGTGTGAGCCAGCAGTGCGGTCAGCGCTGGGCCCCGTGGGGTGTGTGCTGACGCCCTTCCATGAGGGAGAAGTAGACACAGGAACCTCTGGGGGTGGGGTTCTGCCCGCTGCTCGTAGTCCTGGGAGCGGGGCTCAGAGCGTCACGGGCCACTGGGTCTCACTGTCGCCTCAGTGATGTTCTGGTGGCGCAATTGCGGCTTTGTGTGTGTCTCCCCGAGGCCCCAGGCCCGCTCGGGGGGCCCTGGACCCCTCCCCCCACCTCCTGTTTCGTTCAGGACGCCCCCGCCTTCCCGACACGCGGCCCGCGGTTCTGGCCCTCCCCCACTCTTCGGGGAGGCGCCCACTTCTGTCCCCGGGACAGCGCTTTCCTTCTGCCCCACCGACGGGACCCCTCGCGCCGAGGCGGGCCCTGTGTCCCGCCGCCTCGCCTTGTGTGGAAGGTGGCTGGTCCCCCCTGAGCGGTGGCCTGTCTCCTCTCGGTTACTGCGTGTGCGGGGCTGAGCAGAGGCCCCGGGAAGGTGGACGAGGCGGAAGGCATTGCCCGACTGGGTCTCGGGGCGTCCTCGCCAGTAGGAGGGGCACAGTCACCAGGCAGGTGTGGACTCCGGGCCGCCGTGCGGCTGTCCCCCTGCCGTCGTCTCCCAGGCCCCTCGGTCCCCTCGGTGTCACGCGGACACTCGCAGTGCGCCCGTCAGCACCGCCCACGCTGCCGCCCCGGTTGCCCCCCTCCGCTCCCAGCACGGATGCCACCGCACAGGGGCGGGACGCGGGGCAGGGCCCAGAGAGCACATGCAGGTCAGCGCGGGAGGACGCAGGCTCAGAGGGGCTGGGCCCGAGGGCGCCTTTGGGCTCTCAACGACCGGCCACTTCCCACTGCCTGCCTTTTGTCCCCGAGATTCCGGTGACCGCAGGAGCACAGTCCTTTCTCCCCGTCCCACTCGGATGGCTGCGTACGGGCCGAGGAAGCCTGCTGGACAGTGGCTCCGCTTTCTCAGACGTGCTGGCCACCCTGCAAGTCGCCTGCCCTTGTCACCTCACCCGAGCCTCCCACCCGCTCCCACCACCTGGGCGCAGCCCCTGGGGCCACTGTCTGCCGTGCTCCCCTTAGCCGATGGCTGCGTCGTGCAAACCCCGGGGCACCGGTTACGTCGCGATCACCCAGCACGGGCCGTGTCGCCGCCTCGCCCACGCGGTGGGTGCCCATGGTAGCATCATGGCGCTGGGGCCATGCGCTGAGGGACATCTCGGCCGTGAAGCCCAGCATGGTGACCGCTCCCCTCCACTCAGCCTGGGGAGGGGCCACCCGTGGAAACCCTCCGGGACTCTCAGAGAGACCTGGGGTCACCTGCCGGCAGGAATGCTCCGCCCACTCTTCCCTGCGACTCCTCTGCAGACTGTCGGCAGTGTGACACTGTGAGGCGGTGGCTGCACAGGTGGGGGGAACCAGGGGCTGCGGCCCTCCCCACCGGGCCCCTCCCCGCCTTGGAGGGGATCCCTGGGCCCCCGTTCCCCGTGGCGGCGCTGCGCCTGCCTCTCCGGTGCCTACTGACAGCACGTCTTGTCGGAGCGCTTCTCTGTCCAGAGCGCGCGGTGACGTCGGTTTGCTAATCGCAGCGGTCCGCGTGCTCCTGCGTGCTGCCAGCCGTCCCCAGCGTGCATCATGGCGACAGCCGCTGTGGTGCCCGCCGGCGGGGCCAGAACTGTGGTGCACGGTCGTCCCTTCACACGGCCACCTAAATGTGTTTTCCTGACAGCCCCCTAAACATGCTGCTGAGCCCCCAGAAGCTGCCCATGGCTTTGGCGGGCGTTCGCCGGGCGCGAGCACAGGAGCTCTTTGCAGGAGGCGAACCGACGGGGACGTGCGGAGTCGCTGCACAGACGCGCTGGGGGCGCCCTCTCACGTCCAGAACCGGGGCGCCGTCGGTGTCAGCC
Source organism: Lyroderma lyra (assembly GCA_004026885.1). Lineage (NCBI taxonomy): Eukaryota > Metazoa > Chordata > Mammalia > Chiroptera > Megadermatidae > Lyroderma > Lyroderma lyra. Next base: position 65,842 of record PVJL010008525.1, read on the forward strand.
ACTGCTTTCCCTGTCACCCTGAAAACCAGTGTCTCTCTCATCCCACCAGCTCTTTTCACCACAGTAACGTGTCTTCAGAATGACACTGGTGGCATCGGCCGTGCCCGCCTAAGGTCCGGGAGCTTAGCGGCCATCTCAGGATCCCAGCCTCAAACCTGCCTCGCTGGGCTTCCCCCCTCCC
>PVJL010008526.1:0-25720 GCA_004026885.1 Lyroderma lyra
GGTGTGAGGTGGTATCTCATTGTGGTTTTGATTTGCATTTCCCTGATAGCTAATGAGGATGAGCATTTTTTCATATGTCTGCTGGCCATTTGTATTTCTTCATGGGAGAAGTGTCTGTTTAGTTCTTCTGCCCACTTTTTAATTGGGTTGTTTGTTTTTTTGTTGTTAAGTCTTATTAGTTCTTTATATATTTTAGATAAAGACCATTATCTGATGCGTTATTGACAAATATTTTCTCCCATTCAGTTGGCTGCCTCTTTGCCTTGTTGATGGTTTCTTTTGCTGTGCAGAAGCTTTTTAGTTTGATATAGTCCCATTCATTTATTTTTGCTTTTACTTTCCTTGCCTTTGAGGACAGGTTCATGAAGTCTTCCTTGAGCAGCATTGTTTTTTATTTTAATCACCACCAGCAGATTAACCTCAGATATTGTGATTCTATCTACAATACTTTTAAATCTGTCTAGCTTACTGTACTTGACAACCCTTTTAAAACTCTGTGAACTGTGACAACTTAACTAGGTCACTGTAAAATGTAGTTTATTGTATGACTTGTCAGTACAAAATGTAATGAGATCAAACTTAAAATAAATAGTTGAAACTTCTTCTAACTAACTAGGCAGACACACACGTTTTTATAAAAACAAATATTAAGAACTTTTTGATAGGCATGTCTGGGTATATGAAGCTTGTGTTTTGTTATGTTCCAGTCTCAAGTGCTATGGTTCATTACAGCGGTCTTTTGAATATTACATGCAAAAAGCTAAAGTCACTTGGGAATTCTTTTGTGGGTAACTATACAAACTGCATTTACACTGACTCTGTCAAAAACTGCAATCACTGTATTTTTGTTTCAGTAAAGAATACAACCACAAGTTGGAACTTCAATAATTTTGTATCATAAAGCTTTCTTCATGCTTCAGTATTTTGTCTAAGTAATTCATCAATCTCTACCATGATTATTTATATTATCAATGTAGTACATTAGTATATGTGCTGTCAAACTGAACACTCAATGTAATATATTAGTGAGATCTGTAAATTATAGTTGTACTCCAAAAACCTATATTATTTGTCTTTCACGGAGATGCTGCTAGGACACCTTTTGGTAATATGACCAACAAGTGTTTTAAATTTGTTATGTAGCATAAAAAACAATAAGGTATTACTGTTTGGGAAGATGTCATAACAATTGTGTAACTTTATGAATGCCATGTAAATGTCTTTTTGTTTATTTTATTATTTAACTTGAAGTGCATTTCAATATTCATGCTTTCATGAGACCTCAGATCACCTACAATGTGATATCAACAGGATTAAATAAATGGTCAGAAGTCAAAATGTGCTGGGCAAGCATGTATGTAAATAATGAGGGATGAGGCTAGACTTAGCTGCCTAAGGGATGGCTTGCAAGAGAAATCAGAGCTTTAGAAAATGCAAAGGGTAGAGAAATATTGAGATTTATTTACAAGCCTATGTACAGACTTAAATATTAAGGTTTCACTCAATCTGTGCTCTGATGTTAGTTAAAATTATTAATTTTTTATTATTAGACTTAATTGGGTTGACATTGGTTTACAGCTGTAACTTGTAAACCAATGTAACAATTCTATAGCACATCACCTATATACTGCATTATGAGTTTATAAAAACAGACACACTGACAAACGGAACAGAAAAAAACCAGAAATGAATCAATATATATATAAACAAATAATTTTTGAAACAAGAGCAAATATATACAATAAAGAAAAGAAAACCTTTTCAGTAGATGGTACTGGGAAAATTAAAATTCATTTCAAAAGAACATAGGCATCACTTTTTTTTTTTAGAAACATGTCAAACATTGTATTACTCTCTTAAAATTGAAAGTAAAAATTGTATATTGAATAATTTATAAAATGTTAGCTTCTTTATAAGTGAATATTTAAAAAATGAAAATTTGGGGGTTCAAGTAATATTAAAATAAACATTGCACTTATACTGAATATATTCTTAATTATTCAATGTGTTTCACTTTTTTGTTCTTTTATGGCATGTTGGCTCACTAGTTTAAGACAAAATGATGGGCTCAAATATATAAACAATTGACTACTAATAAATGACAGTTGGGTGTGGTGTAATTGTGAAAAGTGTTTTACAGTTGTAGAGTGGAACGCAAAAGAATTAGGTTGATTCTAGGGGACATGAGGCAAGAGAAGAATGGAACTGCTTGTTATGTCAAAATGTATTGGTGCTGGAAGCTTGGAACAATAAGAAAAGTTAATACAGCTATCAGGAAATAAAAAAAGATTAATTGGTAATTGCAGGAAACCTGGCTTGCTGAAAAGAATAAGAAGGATAATAAAGTTGATGGTGAAAGGATACCTGGAGTAAAATAATAACTAGATTTTTGGAATAGGTTTTATTCTATAGAACATAAAAACAGCAAAAAGTTTTTAGAGGAAATGTCAAATAGAGTCAGTATGCCACAGAAAGAATGATCACTACAGGGGTATACAACCTGAAATTTGCAGGAAAAAAAAGCTGCTAAGACTGCCAACATCAACAACATTAACAATAGCTGTGATCAGTTGAGACCTAGTTTAAAAAAATATTAAATATGCAAACTGCCTCTGCAGTGAGGCTGTCTGGGGTAACTAAATTTATGTAAACTGAATTTTTATATTACAGAGAACTCTAATGGGTTATCTTCTTACCCTATTCAAGCTGGTTTACATTTTCAGAAGATTATCAGATCACAAGTTAAGTAAAAGCTGCAATGGGTTGTGGGCAAGACAGATGAATTGAGTTTTACTTACTGCCTTTTAAGTCAACAGAGCTGGAGCTAAAACATTAAAAGGGTGAGTTTTACATGCAGAGCAGTGGTAAATAGGCAACCCAGATGCTGCAAAGTTTTATGGTATTGGTCACTGTACTGATTTTCCAGGATAGTCAATGTGTTTACTTTCTGACCTTCTAATTTTAGGCAAATTCAAAGCCCAACTTTCTTGAAGGTGCCTTTATTAACTTTGGGTTATTTAATTTTTCAGGAAAGGCTGGGTAAAAGCAGGAAATAAAAGAGTTTACTAGTCTATGCATACACTTTTTTACAGCAGCAAATATTTTATCTTTGGTTCCTGTATTTGAAATGACTTAACAGGACTCTTGCACACAGCAGCAACAAAGAAAAATTAAAACACTTACTGCAATCCTACAAATGTGTAAAACTACCCTCATTAAATATTCACTTAAGAACATATCAGAGAGGCAGAATGTGCACTTCAGAGTCCCTGGTGACTCTGCAGCCTCAATAAACATTAAGCCCCAATTAGCCAGGGCATGTGTGGGCCAAAATTCACCATTACATAGTGTCTTTTGGAGAGCTTACCCTGGCTTCCATGCACAGTCTCTTTAATTATTCAAATAAGGGCCACAGTTGCATTCTCTGTTATCTCAATCACTACACAATATAAAAACTTTAGCCTTGAGGAATGTTGAGCCAATAGTTTTTAGTCTGAAGATTGCAACTCAGTGAAAAACATTGTAAATTATAGAAGTCCATTCAACCAGCAAACTTGGGTTTTGCAATTCACTAGCTATAAATAAATATCTAATATTTATTCTCTAACTCCAGCTCTTAAGTTATCTCCCATTTAGGTTAAATATAACATGTCAAGGTACAGATAATTGAAACCATAAAATTTCAATTTAAAAGTAGATTACAATAGGAAGGAAGAAACAAAGATATAAGAAACAAAAAAAATTCATGGATACAGAAGACAAAGTGGTGAAAACCAGAGAAAAATGGGAGTAGGGGAGAGCACAAATCGATGTCAGTCAACAGCACAATGTAGAGACACCATTGCAGAGCCCACAATAAATTACAAAGATGCTATGTTGTCAGGTTTTACATATAATAATTTTATTAGTAAATCAAGCATTTTTACACAAGAAAATTCATCTTGAAGAAACAGGAATTGACAATTTGTAATTCTAAATTGCTTCTCAAATTTTACTTATGACAGAACAAATTTATGAATTTGCCATTTTTGAGTTTGGAATATGTTTTTTTAGAAATTAGATCATCATGCTAAGTGAAATAAGCCAGACAGAAAAAACAAAGAACTGCATGATTTCACTCATATGTGGTATATAAAACTGAAAGCAAAGAAAAAAAGAAATGAACAAACAATAACCCATGGACACAATCAATAGTTTAATGTTTATTTGGGGATGAGTGGGTTAGGGAGGGGAGAAAGGGGAGGGGGGTGGGAGAGGAGGGGGGAAGCTAAATATAAAGTGATGGAAAGAGAAGTCACATTAGGTGGTGAACTTATTATACAACAAGTTGACAATGCACTGTAGAATTGTATGCCTGAAACCTATGTAATCCTTGCTAACAGATGTCACCCCAATAAGTCTAACAATAAAAATGAATTTAAAAAAATAAAATAAAATAAAAATAAAATAAAATAAAATAAGTATGAAAAAAAAAGAAATTTTTACTGAAACTATTCTAGTAATTTTAAAGTAATTTAAAAATTACCAGTAATAAAATTTTTTATTCATGATAAAATTTATTGGGGTGACATTGGTTGGCAAAAATTACATAGGTTCCAGAAGTACAATTTTACAGAGCATTTTCTGTGTGTTGCAAAATGTGTTCCTCACCTAGAGTGTGTTTTCTTTTTATCACCATTTATTAGACTCTTCCACTCACTCACCTTTGATACTCATATAATCACTAAACTATATACTGTGTCTATGATTTTTTTGTTGCTTTTTGCTTTCAGTTTTATATTTTACATATGGGTCTTGGTTTTTTTCTGACTTGTTTACTTTGCTTAACAAGATAATCTTGAGGTCTATTTATTTTTATCCAAATGGCAGTATTTAATCTTTCCTTATAGCTGCATAATATTCCATTGTGTGTGTGTGTGTATATATATATACCACAGCTTCTTCATACAACTAATAATTTATTAATGGGTATGGTGAATTTTACTTACCAAAAATGTGTAAAACATTGAATAAAAGTAAAAATAGATAAAGATGCTATAAAATAGTCTTATTTATGTTATAGTTTAGAGTACTTAAACACAAAACTGTCCTTAGAGTTTTAAAGTGTCATTATTTATTTTCAACTAAAAGCTGTTTGACTAATCTAAAAAAAACTAATTTCAAAAAAATTCAGAAATTTTTACATTTCAGCAGAGCATCATTTCACACTAGTACATGCTTTTGTGAATTGCTATGGGCAATACTGTAGATGTATTGCTCTGTTCTGACATAAAGCAGTTGATCTAAATGTACCATATACTTGGCTCTTGGCCTGTTTATCAGTTACATGCAATTTCATTGTTTTAAAAAAGTAATAAATAATTTCAGAATACAGTGCATTTAAATGACATACAGCTTGTTAAATGTTCTAGAAATTTTCTGAACATAGACTTTATTGATAGCACTAATCTTTAAACTCATACAAAAATTTTAGTCTTAATTTTAAGGTCACTAGAAAAAAATCACAAAATCCTCACATGCATCAATGGTCATTTTTTTTCTTTGAAACCAGGATTATTTTCCATGAGGCAAAACCAGAATATCTATTTAAGTCTTTTTAGGAGAGGTCGTACACTCACAAAATTTTTCCAGCTTTTTATTATTATTTGTTGGCCCCTGAAACCTAGAGAGTTATAAATTGTAAAATATTTCACAGAGAAATAATACACATAATAATAGTATTATTTCTAGCACTAACAGTTGAGTGACTTCAGCTATAATAATTCTATTCAGAATAGTTCATTTTCTTTTCATCTTATTTCAGTTGCAAACATCTATCAGTACACTTTGCAATGTGTTGAAGGGCCTGGGTCAATAAAATTTAGTTTATAGTATGCCTTTAGAGCAGCAATATTAATTACTTAAAATTTAAAATAAGAAATGAAGAAACAAATAACCCATGGACACAATCAATAGTTTAATGTTTATTTGGGGATGAGTAGGATAGGGAGGGGAGAAATGGGAGGGGGTGGGAGGGGGGAAAGCTAAATATAAGGTGATGGAAAGAGAAGTCACATTAGGTGGTGAACTTATTATACATCAAGTTGACAATGCACTGTAGAATTGTATGCCTGAAACCTATGTAATCCTTGCTAACAGATGTCACCCCAATAAGTCTAACAATAAAAATGAATTAAAATAAGTAGTTACAACTGATTCTACATCATCTCAAACATATTTGGCAGAAACACATTTTTTTGTAACAAAATAGACATTCAGGGATTTAATGATTAGCAAGTAAAACTGTGTTAATGTGGTGTTATTCTCATACCAGCCCTAAGTGCATCCAGGCTCTGATTGATGAATGAAAACTTTGTCATAAAAAGCTGAAGCCAGTTGTTGATTTTTATGTTGATATAGGTATAAATTAAGTATCCCCTGACAGATAAATAACTAACAATCTGTAGAATCTAACTTCAGTAAAGTATGCAACATCCAGGACTAGAATCTTGAAAAATATTAACTTAAGTTTTAAATGTTATTTTTGTTGTTGTTGTTCATTCATAATTAAAGGTATTCTATTTTTTTTAATTCATTTTTATTGTTAGACTTATTGGGGTGACATCTGTTAGCAAGGATTACATAGGTTTCAGGCATACAATTCTACAGTGCATTGTCAACTTGATGTATAATAAGTTAATAAGTTCACCACCTAATGTGACTTCGCTTTCCATCACCTTATATTTAGCTTCCCCCCTCCTCTCCCACCCCCTCCCCTTTCTCCCCACCCTAACCCACTCGTCCAATGTCACATCCCACTAAGTTTTCCTTTATAAAGCAGAGCCTGGATGCATTTGGTACTGGAAACTACCAAAACACTACCTTGATGCACTCAGACACACTCATCATTATATCTTTGAGTGTCTGTCCTTTTAGAAATATGTGTCCACCTATTTTGTTGTGGATAAGGAGTAAACAGTAGTAGCTAGTTATTGCAAATTTAAAGTAATTAACTTTGCTGCTGAAAAGACATACAATTATTTAAATTTCATGGTAACCAAGACACTTTGGCAATATTTCCAGTATTTCAAGAGTCTGTTCAAGTGCAGTAAGCTGAAACAAATGGAAACTGTTATAAATAGAACTATAAGAGCCGAGATGAATTGGCTGATGGTACTAGGACAAGACCTTAGTATTTTGGGAGTATTTTACTGTTATATATTTTGCAATTTATGATACTTGAGACCCTAGGTTCCAACAAACAGTAGCAAAAACTAAGTGATATTTGTACCTGGATTACCCTAGTGGAAAAAGTTGCACAAGGATTGTAAGTCATACTGCTTCATGAACACTGACCATAACTTAAGAGAGAGAAATAACAATGAAAACATATCGATATTTACTGATGTACATATGTTTGGAATGATGCTTAAACTAGCCTAAAAACAGCTGTATGAGTGTGAAAATTTGAGCTTGCTTTAAGTGACTGTTTTCATCATCTTTCTGAAAAATTTTCAGGTTGTGTGTCTTTAAGTATGCAGTATTTTTAAATCTTTTATTATTATTTTATTTAAAACAATGCACTTGCTTGTAACTGTTGGTTTGATATGAGGCAAGTGCATGGCACATTCATGTGAGCACTTTATGTGTGAATACAAGATTTACAACTTGTACTAGTTCTCACAGTTCATGGAAGCATGCACTAATATGAAATAACAGTTTAGAAATGTGAAACTTTATGAAACTTTACCAAATAAGATTTAAATTTTTACATTTGTCTAACTATTTATTGTAAAATAAGTAATGACCCTTCAAAACACTTGGCCATTTTATGTGTAAGCAACCTTAACTATAGTGTAAACATAACTACCTGACAGCAGCTTTATCTATTATTACTTTCTTGAAATCATGTTACATATTATTTCATGGGTAAATGCCAAAATATTAATAAAATTGTCCTGTTATTATTAAACATTTTAATGACTAAATACCATATTTTAGAAATGATGTTCAAAAATTAAATAAGAAAAAATTTTAATTTTTTATTGAATTTCTTTGAAGTGAAATTTATAAAGCAGGTTTAGAAGTATAATGAATATTTACATAATTTATCAGATGAATGGTATTGTGGAAACATTCCTAAATTAACAAACAATAAATTTAGTGTACATCCTGATGACGTAGTATCTATGTATTTGTATAATTAATTGTGGAATTTACACCTGTTTCTCTCACCTTAGCATTTACTGAATTAAATATTTTTCTATTGCCCCCACTCCCATTATCCTTTGTTCCACAACAACATGTTGTCTATATCCATGAATGTGTTTGTTGTTCTGTTTTGGATCTTTCTTTCTAGCTTTTCCATGTTATCTTTCATAAGAACATATAACACACACATTCCAACCTCTATATATCTACATATATAACTAAAATGGAAAGAAGTTGTAAAGGCCAGATTCACAGAATAAACATAGTAAAAAAAATAATGTATAGCTAGTTGGTGAAAGCTTGAGGTAGCTAGTTGAATGTAACTTGATATTTTCAATGTTCTTTGATAAGTACACATTTTTAGGCTAAAATTTGGTGGCTGAATTACCTTTGGTTAAGTTCAGAGATTGTCTTAGTAATGTAAATGATAGAAAACGCAAATGTGACCCTTATTTGACTGGTGACAAAAATCAAGGGATAGCTGGTCATGGTGAATTTTCAACAAGCCTTTGGGTAATGGCAGTTAATAAGATGGAAGTCAAAGTGGGCTTACTGGGGCTTGCTGTCATTTGAGGCACTAAAGTTACTAGAAGCTTGGAAGTGTATATTTTGTCCTTTGGTCAAGTCTATGGTAAGGGTATAAAATAGGTGTTGCTATAAACTTGTGGGCCTCCAACTGGAGTCTGACTTTACAAAATAGATGCAGTTTGTGGGAATCTTGAAAAAAATACTTTAATTTTAAATAAACAAATCAAATGTTTGCTTCTGAATTAACTTTATTGCCAGCGGACTTGTAAACTCTGTTCTTAGAATACTTTACCTCACCTTGCCAGCAAAGATGAAGTAACCATTACTAAAAAGAAGACCTACAAACTAAGCCAGACATAAATTATTATTTCTTAATTCTCAGGTAAGAAAATAAAAACATTGGCTTTTCTGAAGAATAAATACTGTGACTAACACCACACGGCCTATGGAAAAAGACAAATTCTATCTTACCTCTGCCAAGAATGACTCAGTCACTTTTATTAATTTTTTTATCTAGGTCCATGGATTGATCAACAGTCACTAAAATTCATTTTTTTTTCTGCCCCCTCACTCTTTGATTATTTAGTCACCTACTGGCCACATTTTTAAAATTAGATCACCTTGTCTTAGGTCAAGTAGAGTATAACTAGGGTTTCCTGAAATGAGAGGGCCAATTGACTTGCATTCAGTAACTTCAGACACCCTTGTTAATGCAGGTAAATTGCCATAGCAATGCTACTTTTAGGAAGGTTTAATTACCATTTAAATGCAGCTGTGTTTTATTGATTGATCCTGGTTCTCTAAGAAACCTTTTGTTCCCCTATCCCTCTTGCTGTCCTTGCATTTACTTGTTAAATCATTCCAACCTCCAACACACCAATTACATTTGATTTTTTATCTAAACCATTTTAAGGACCTTCTTGCCGGGGTCCTGCCTCAGCATTCCAGTGAACCGTACCTGAAGTGGGGTGTGAGGTTTAAGGAAACAAAGAGAGAAAGAGACAAAGAGGGTCCAGGAGGACTGGAAGCATTCTTAGCAACCAGCCCCAAGTTTATTTTTCCTCACCAATATATCCCTACAGCACAGTGTAGTACAGCAGAAACAAAAATACATTATCTCACTCAAGGACAAATCATAAACTATCCTTGACTCTCTACCAGTTAACTTGAAGGTCAGAGTAAATGAGAGGGAGTCAGTTTCCCTAAGCATTTCTTCCAAGTACCCAGATAATCTTTCTTTAGAGTCTCCCAAGTAACTGGCCGTATCAGCCACATCCTCAGTGAATAGTAAACACCCTCCAGGTGCAGAAAGGAACACTACAAGAAGCAAAACAAGTTATGCTTCCCTAAAGCCAGCCTGCATGGCTCCCCACACCTTCTGCTTTAAAAAAAAAAAACCCTCACTATCATTAAGTTTCTCTCTTTACCCCACTATTCTATAATCATCCACTTGTTAATCTCTTTTCCACCTACCCTCCCAGTGTTCCCCCATCATTCTGGAGTATCTCTCTTTTTTGTGAAAGCCTCATATCTGTTTTTGCTTATTTTCTAAGTTGATAATGCCAAAATACTTTTCCTTTACATTCCACCATACAAAGCCATCACTTTACACTCTTATTTCATGTCTCTGTAAATTCACCCCATTCTTGTTTTCACTTCTCTACCACTCTGTCATGTTTTCACAACAACATTATTTGTACTTATCATTAACACATAGCTCATTCTTTTACTCTTTGACCCTATTATTTTGTTCTGAACAGTCAAGACACATGCCACATGAAAACAAAAAGAATTGAAAAATATTGAGTAACAAAGAGTATATTTAGTGTCAGTGAACTGTTGTAATTATAATATTTTCAAATGCAAGAAAATTTTTATTTTATAATAGTTCTGTCTTACAGAAACTGTCTTCTCAAGAATTATTTAATATACACATTTTATTCTTTTTTGGTTTCAAGATGAAATATGACAGTGTTTAGCATGCTTTTTAAAATGGAGACATGCATGTATAGTTATATATTTAATTTTAACTAGCATCAAAACCATGACTTAATAAGGCCTAAATAGTTGGGTGTGTCACACAACCTGTAAAAAAATGATGTTCTATCCATGCATTTTTTCTTACACATTGCAAAAGACCAAGACCAGAAATGTTAGCACTAAATCTGGGCAGATAAAGAATCGAGGCGCTATAGGCAACCTAAATATAGCCTTTATTCCAGAAGTGAAGCAGTAACAATGTGGCATCTAGGAGTTCCCCCTCAATAGCACATAATCCATAGCTTGCTCTTAGCTCACTCCCATAGCTAGCTCTCCCTTGGAAAGTCCAATTCCCTTATATAGGCAAGACAACCAAGGTAGAAGCCTTTTAAGGTTGAGCTCATAAGGCACATATGCAACAAAGTATCTGATCCCTGAAACAGAACAAATCACTGTTACATAACAGGTATGTGCATCATTACAGCAGAAGCTCAGTGAGAAAGCCTCAGATATTTCATTTTTCTCACATTTCACCCCTTCATGGTTATTCACCTCATACTTTGACAGATGTCTTCTTTGCTGTTCACTGTGGAATGAATGTGTTACATTGCATGCAAACACCACCACAACAATAAAGATTACAACAAATTAACAATAGTACATGCAATGACAGAGATGATTATGACTCAGAACATTGCTTTGTTGCAAATATGTCCCCTGTTTTGTCAATGCAGGCATTTCACCATTGTCACTGCATGGTTTTGTGATGTAATCATGTACCCATTCTGAGATAGAATACAGTCATAGGGGCAGTAGACATAATGATTTTAGTTGCCAAAAGTGCAGCATACATAGCCACCAATTGTTTTTCCACCAAGGAGTAACAGACTTTAGCCTTCTTCCATAATTGGAACTGGAGGCAAATAGCCTGTAGCAAGCACTCAAAATGAAGACATAGGCCCAAGTCAAAGCTCTCTGCAGTGATATGTACATCCAGTTCACAAGGGTGGGCAAAGTGAAACACATGCAGAGCTTGGGCCATTTCAATGGTATGCTTGGAGGAGTCAAAGGATGCCTGGGCCCAAACCATGCAATCTCAATGAGTCCCTTTACTAACCAAAGAATATAAGGTCCTTAGCAATTGGGTTAATTGGGTAAAAAATGCTCTACAATATCCTGGGTGTTCATAAAAATTTTGTAATTGCTTAACAGAGGTAGGGTCAGGGTAGCTTGTATCTTATTTATAACAGTGTTGGGAATAACCTCTGTCTACCTGACCAAACAACCCCCAAGAACTTGACAAAGAAGCCAACTTTTTGTCTTTGAGCAATCAGCAATATATTTTCAGGTATGTTAGGAGAGCAGGAACAGTGCCTTCTAAATTGTCATGGGAGTCACTAGTTAACGTGATATCATCAATGTAACGGTGCAAGTGAACATACTCAGGTCAGGACCATAGTGCCAAGCCCACTACCACCAGTTTTTGGCACAGCATGGGGCTATGCAAGTACTCCTTGGAAGACCTCTGAAAGTCATTGCCTTCACTAGCTGAACTTGGAGGTGAAATTCTTCTGCCATGGTGCTCAACCACAGCCCTTGATATATGTACATTCCTAAGATATAATCAGAGATAGTGATACATAAATCCTATGTATCTGCAACTGAAGACAGTCTATGCCCAAAGGATGTCTGTTGGTTTTTTTTTTATTGGGGTGACATCTGTTAGCAAGGATTACATAGGTTTCAGGCATACAATTCTACAGTGCATTGTCAATTTGATGTATAATAAGTTCACCACCTAATGTGACTTCTCTTTCCATCACCTTATATTTAGCTTCCCCACCTCCTCTCCCACCCCCTCCCCTTTCTCCCCTCCCTAACCCGCTCATCCCCAAATAAACATTAAACTATTGATTGTGTCCATGGGTTATTTTTCCATTTCTTTTTTTCTTTGCTTTCAGTTTTATATTCCGCATATGAGTGAAATCATGCAGTTCTTTGTTTTTTCTGTCTGGCTTATTTCACTTAGCATGATGATCTCCAAGTCCATCCATTTGGTCGCAAATGGCAATATTTCCTCTTTTCTTACAGCTGAGTAATATTCCATTGTGTATATGTACCACAGCTTCTTTATCCAGTCATCTGTCACAGGGCATTTTGGTTGTTTTCATGTTTTGGCCACTGTGAACAGTGCTGCGATGAACATTGGGGCACATAATTCTTTGCGGACAAAGGTTTTCAAGTTCTTTGGGTAGATCCCCAGAAGGGGGATTGCTGGGTCAAATGGTAGCTCCATTCCCAATTTTCTGAATGCTTTGCACCTCTGTATCAATCAATGACTACTGGTGTTCAGAAATCTTCAGATTCACATACAAGAAAGAACATTCAGTGCCTACATTTACTAGGGCCACATAAATATTTTGTCTCCCATAGCCACGACTGACTCTCAGGTCTCCTCATCTTCACTACAACTCTCATTAACCTCTAGGGAGTCTTTGCTCCACAAAAACCTTTACTGACTGCTAGGGTGTCTTTGCCCACTGCAGGCTTCAATGAGTGCTCCGTCAGCTTTGTTCCACCAAAATTTTCACTGATTGCTAGACAGTCTTTGTCCTCTGCAGCCCTTGTTGACTACTAGGTCTTTAGGCCCTGTTCTTTTAACCCCAGAAGATACTAGATCCACCCACATTAAGGTTCATATCACCCTTAGGGGTACATTTTTCTTGGCTTTTGGTAAAAAGAAGGGGAAAGGGACCCTTAGCCTCTAGCTGGTAAGCATTCAGCATCCTACCAATTTTGTTCTCCTGACCCTTGCCAGGGTGGTAGGTTGTGGTGATAATTATGCTTTCCCCACCTCCACAGGCATTCTTTAGCAGTGACCTGATACTGTCCAAGCCCTCCACTATTCCTCAGCCATCAACTCCATGAGTCTCTCCTGAGGCAATGGAGCAGGAGGTGGGTATCTGCAGGCCAGACAGCAAGAGACCAGAGAGAGCCAGACTGCAGCCACTCACTCAGATGGTCTCACTTTCTCAGTCTTCACCTGTGCCACAGGTTTGAAGTCTTTCTGAGCTGCTTCTTGCCACAGCTGCCTCTGCCTCTGCTGCCTCCTCTTTCACTTGGTTGTGGAGGTAGCCTCAGTTCAGGCAATGCCAGGACAGCACCATAAGCAATCCAAACAGGGTAGAGGGAGCAAAACTGAAAGTTTGGTTTCCCTCCTTTTCCAAACAGTCTATTACAACAATGGGAGTGGTTCTCACACCTCCCCTGATAAGTCTGACCTAACAATGGAAAAACCCCTTGCTTTCCCTGACTGGAGAAGCCAGAATTTTTCCTCTAGTAGCTGCCTGGTATTATCCACAGTCTGCATCTGTATCTTTATCAGGTCAAGCTCAATTTGGAGCACCAGAACTTGCACAACTTTCTACTCCAATTCTGCCTGCAAGGCTGTAAGATAGAGCCACTACTCATTACCAGTGGCCATATTAGCATTCACCTTGTTGAAAGTTTCTCCCAGTACCTGGAGGGCTTTCTCTACATATCTTGACTTCTGTCAGTCCCCAGAGGGTTAAAGCCAAGCTCGCTATAAAGAATTACAGCCAGGCCCACTGTAAAGGGTTAAAGCCAGGTCTGCCACCCAGGCTTGAGCGTGGTATAATCAGTCTATGTCTGGGGTTGAGGAATTCCTGGGGCTGACATTTACTGCCTTATGTCACCATGAAACTCTAAACAACTGCTGCTGGGCAGATGTGAAAAGATACCACTTTTGTTTGAATATGTATATATATAGTTCCAGGTGCACAATAAAGTAGTTTGCTTGCTGGTGTGCTTATGGTCCCTCTATGTCAGCTCCATGTATGTTTTTTCAAATGGGTGTACCACCACCAAAACCTGCTCTGCCTGGAAACCTTGGCAATGACATTTGGTGTAGTCAGCAGAATGAGGTACTACCCCCAGCGCCTCTGAGGGTCCCCGGGTGGAAGAAATGTGGCCTTCCACCTCCTTATGGTATCCAGTGGCCACGTATCTGTCCACGTGGACAGCTCTGAAAGACTGGGATGAGATTAGGCCTATACCTGAGAATATCAAGAAGGCCCTGGAATCTATGGAGCCAAATGTTCTGCCGGGACACTGGAAGGTGGCCGGCTGGGTAACCTGGATGTTTCTGGCAGTGTTGTGGCACACCAGCCGGGGGATACAGGAGCAACCTCAACAGGTATGACAGTTGCAGCGCCGGGAGGAAATGCTGGAAGAGTGCCTGGCGGCTGCTGAACATATACTGCAGGACTCAGAGGAATCTGTACAGGCCTCCAAAGCAGGTAGCCTGATATCTATATTGCAGGCTTGCCCCTTAGTGGAACAGAAGTTCGAGCTGAAGCAGCAAATGGGGCCGGAGTGTCAGCATCAGGGGGGACCCCAGGCCAAGCAGCATATGACAATGACTGCATACTCACTCACTGAATTACAGAAATTGACGAAGCAGGTACAGCAAAGGGACGGGAAAATGGTACTGGGCTGGCTATTGAGATTATAAGATGAGTGGGAAGAAGGAACAGAGTCGTCCCCTGATGAAATGCCCCAACTGACCTCCATTATGGTACTCCCCTCCTTGAAGCAAAGGCTACAAAATATTGCCCACACTAACCATGATGCAGGGAATCATTCCCTAATCAATTGGATAATGCCAGCAGCCTGAATGGTTTGGGCAGATGCCAGTGAATTGTCTGAGACTGTGAGCAACTAGTCCACGTACTCAGACTTAATGCAAATTATATGGGAGACGGGTGTGTGACAGATGATGTCTAGAGTACACTACAATAGCCCTGATGAGGAAGTTTTCACCACTAGGATGAAGGACCTCATCCTAGCATCAAGACCCCAGGAACTTTCAAAACTATGATGGCTCTTCTGGCTCCCTATGTAGATCGGTGGGGGCATGAAATAACAGCCGCCCTAGCTCAATTGGAGGATATGGAAGTGAAGCAATAGAAAAAAGGCAGCCAGGTGAGGCCACTATAGGGCCCCAAGTGGCCCCACCCAAAGGATGCCCAAAGAATAAAGGGGGTCAAAAGGGTGGCATTCAGCCAGCAGTGAGAGTCAGCTGAAAGCAGATGTGGTTTGATCTATTAGCTGCGGGGGTAGCCACTGAGAAAATAGAACATCAGCCTATGGGAGTACTACTAGCTCTGTGGAAGCAGCTAAAACCTGAGCAGCAGTTTACTCCCCTACCAGCTGTTACTCTCCCAATTTGGGAGTTGAGACTGATTGATTTTTACCCAGACTATGGGTCTCACTGAGGGGGGCCCCGCAGGACCAGAGGCCACATTTTGAACTTGCTATTTACTTGTCCCACCATAATGTGTAGCGGGTACTAGCCATTGTGGACACTGGAGCTGATAGCACTTTGCTGTATGAAAATCTGGATCACTTTAGTGGCTCTGTAGCCACCGTGGAGGGATATGGAGCCTTAATGATATGGGTCAAACAAGCAGTTGTGACCCTGAACTTAGGGCAATTGCCTCCACAAGACAATTTTCTCTGCAAAGACCATAATAACCAACCCCCTCTGTTTGGTTATGCAATGACTAATTGGTGGGGTTGCGTGGTGGGGAACATATAAAACTATGGAAACAAGTCCCGTTATGTATAGAACAACACTGCTCAGCTGCTAATCGCATTGCTGGTTGGGTGCCCCCACACTGTTGTCAAAATGTTACCCATGTGCTGACCCCTCACACTTGGTGGAATGGATCCAGGTATGCTGGCATTCATCCCACAAATATCCTTCCAGCTGGATACCTCTAAGTTTGTGGACACTATGGATGGCCTTATTTATCTGCAAATTGGACTGGCCGAGGTACATGGGGTCACCCTTACATTGCTGGACGAGTACTGGTGACCCTCCCTCAACTGCCTGCTAATTGGAATGCTGTGTATCACTGGTGGCATCACTAACGTAGAGGTACTTGGTGGTTCTACCCTTTTGCTCTGGCCCTGCCCAGAGCTGCTGTCATAGATGTAAAATTGCAAGTAGAAGCTTTAGCAGTGCATGCAGCTCAAGCCCTGAATGCTACTAAATAGGCCTTAAGCCTGTTATTAGATAAAACAGCACAAATGCATAAAGTTGTGCTGCAAAATCAAATGGCTTTAGATTTATTGACAGTCTCCCAAGGTGGCACCTGTGCTATTTTACATGTAAAATGTTGTGTATATATCCCAGATTACGCTGAGCACATTCAGAAAGTGATGGCCAAGATAAACACGAAGGTACAAGCCATCACCTCCTTCACAAAAGACCCATTAAATTCTTGGAGGAACTCCTTAGGATCCACCTGGTGGTGGATACTAATGATCCTAGCAATTATTGCTAGAGGTCTGGTAGTCTTTTGCTGTGCCCTATATTGCTGCTGTGGGCTGTGGGCTCAAGGATATACATTATGGGCAAAGTCCTTGCAGCGGCCCTGTAGGGGTGGAGTATCAGTCCCCAGAGGGTTAAAGCTAAGTGCGCTGTAAGAATTACATCGAGGCCCACTGTAAAGTGTTAAAGCCAGGCCCACCGCTCAGGCTTGACTGTGGTATAATCAGTCCATGTCTGAGCTGAGGTTGAGGAATTCCTGGGGCTGATGTTTACTGTGCATGTACTGCCTTATGTAAACATGAAAACCTAAAAAACTGCTACTGGACAGATGTGGCAAGTTGACTCTTTTGTTTAAAAAAAAAAAAAAATATATATATATATATTCCCAGGTGCGCAATAAAGTATCTTGCTTGCTGGTGTGTTTATGGTCCCCGTATGTATGCTCCACGTATGTTTTTACAACTGGGTGTACCACCCCCGAAACCTGCCTTGCCTGGAAACCTTGGCAATGTCAGCTTCCCATTAACCTCAGGCCATTCCTGAGGATGGACCCACACATAGAATAGATGTGCCACAGATTAACTCATACTTGTGGCAGGTCATTCTTAAATCCTAACCTCCAAGGGTGCAGTAGTGTGAATACCTGTCTGCTGTAAATCCTGCTTATGATGACAAGTCGTCATTGCCAAAGTTTTCAGGCAGGGTAAGTTTTGGTGGTGGCACATCCAGTTGAAAAAAACTCATGTGGAGCCGACATAGGGGGATCATAAACATGCAGCAAGCAAGCTACTTTATTGCGCACCTGGAACTATATATACGTATTCAAACAAAAGTGGCAGATTGCAGCATCAGCCCAGTAGCAGTTGTTTGGGTCTTCATGGTTACACAAGCCAGTATATGTGCAGTAAATGTCAGCCCAAGGAATTTCTCAACCCTAGATATGAACTGATTATGCCAAGGTCAAGCCTGGTTGGCATGCCTGGCTTTAACTCTTTTTAGTGGGCCTGGCTGTAATTCTTTACAGTGGGATTGTCTTTAACCCTTTGGGGACTGACACTCTACTCCTACAGGGCCTTGGCATGGAACTCTACCCATAATGCATATCCTTGAGCCTGTAGTCCACAGCAACAATATAGAGTACAGCAAAAGATTACCAGACTGCTAGCAACAATGTCTAGGACCATTAGTATTCATGGCCAGGTGGATTGTAAGGAGTCCTACTAAGAGGTTAATGGGTCTTTCGTGGAGGAGGAATGGCTTGTCCCTCCATGTTGATCTCAGCCAGGTCTGTCTGAATGTACTCAGCATGATCTGAAATATATACACAACATTCCATATGCAAAATAGCATATGTGCCATCTTGGGAGGGTGTCAATAAATCTAAAACCATCCAATTTTGCATCACGACTTTGTGCATTTGTGCTGTTTCATCTAATAACAGGCTTAAGGCCTTTGTAGTAGCATTCAGGGATTGAGATTTATGCACTTCTAAAGCTTCTACTTGTAATTCTACATCTGTGACAACAACTCCAGGCAGGGCCAGAGTAAAAGGGTAGAACCACCAAGTGGCTTTACATTGGTGATGCCAGCAGTGATACATAGCATTCCAATTAGTAGGCAATTGAGCTAAGGTCACCAGTATTTGACCAGTAATGTAAGAGTGACCCCATGTACATTGGCCAGTCCACTTTGCATCTGTATTGTCCACAAACCTAGAGGTATCCAGTTGGAAGGATGTCTGTGGGATGAATGGAAACATATCGGGCTCCATGGGTAATATTTTGAAACAAGTATGAGGGCATCCAACCAGCAATGCGGTTTGTGGCTGAGTGATGCTGTTCTATACATAACAGGACTTGTTCCGATAATTCCACATGTTCCCCCATCACCAAACCCTATGTATTAGTCATTGCATAACCAAACATAAAGGGATGGTTGTTATAGGGCTTCTTGACCAAATTATTTTTCAGTGACGATGGTCCCATTCAACAGAGCTATTCTATGTATGTAATCATGTCTAGTTGTTTAGGGAATCCAGGTGAATCCATCACAGAAGTCCTTCAGCTGGTATTTTCGTGAAGATCCAACAGTGGAAAATATTATGCACCTGAGCAAAAGTGTGTGCCCACAACAGGATATTATTTCCTACCATTAGCCTGGGTGATAGGACAAAACAGACAGTGACATTAATAAAGGAAGATATTTACCCTCAGGTAAAATACAGGCAATGTGTCCATCTTGTGACAACAATGTGTCCCATAAGGGCTTTGTCCCTGGTGTATGATACCAGACTAGTTCCTCAAGAGTTTGGGGCCATGGCGGCTCTAATGAGGTGATGGAATATAAAGGAAGAGGCCAGAGGTCGAGGGCAAATGTTCCTCTTAGTATAGGACCTCTGGCCCTCTCTGGCAGGGTCACCTGCACAAAGAAGGGCCAGCATCCCAACCATGGTTTTAAGATCAATTCTTCCTTGAGTCTAACACCCCAAAGTTCTATTAGAGCCAGCCAAGATTAATGGGAGGCCTGGGGGGGTCGAAGGCCATGACATAAGGCTTGGGAGCAGGGAGGAGTAAAGACCCATTGTATATTTTTGGCACCAAATGTGGGTCAGCAGGGTTAGGACATATTTTCAGGAAATGGGTGACCCTTAAACAACTTTGTCTAACGGGGACAAACCAATGCATCTGGGTTGTTCATTCAATAGCTTGACTGCAGTGGGCAGATTAGTTCTCTATTTGTGTAAACCAGGGCTCAGGACCTTTAATTTTTTCATTAGTAAACCATTATGTCATTCTATCATACCTGCAGCTTGGGGTTGGTAAGGTACATGTAACTGCTAATCAACATCATGCTGACAAGCCCAAACCTGTACTTTTTATCCAGTAAAGTGAGTGCACTGGTCACTGCTCATTACCATAGGAGTCCTATAGGCAGCACGCAGTTGTTCAAGTGCAGCAAGGGTGGCTGTATCTGTGGGCCAGGCAAATCCTAACCTAGTCCCTGTATCCACTACTGTGAAGGCATATTGACAACCATAATCTGTTAGCAAGGGCCTGATATAGTCTATTTGCCATTCCTGAAAGTACTGCCCACACCTCAGCACAACACCCAGTTCTCACAGGGATTGGTGCTGGTGGAGGTGCTGTTTTACATAAGCTTTGCACTCTTGCACAGCCTGTTGACATTGTGCCCAGGTCAGGGACATACCCCATCAACAAGCTACCTGTTCCATGGTTTGGGATCCAACATTTTTCAGCTTGTGATGTAGCCAGAAATTTGGCTCTCCCAGGTGGGGCAGTAATTGGTTCCCCTCACTTGAGCAAGAGCCTCAGAGGATCATTTCCAGGTACCTTTAAAAGATTATATCCTGGAACATGGTAAATGGTGGCCTCTTCCTGGAGACCCTGGTTATACAAGTCCTGCCAAAGAGCCCTCTCCCACAAAGGACAGCACCCTACTAGTCAATCTTGGGGTGCCCAATTGGGGAGCCAGAGTGTTATACCTTTGTATACTTCCCAGCTGTCCATACAAACATGTATGCGCCCTGATTCATTCTTCAACATTAGCCACATAGCCTTCTACTCAGCCCATTCACTGGATTGTCTTGTCCCTGCCTCATATGAGAATTCATCTTTAGAGGGCTGTATTACCTTAGTCACTCATGTAGGTGGTTGCAGGCACCCGCCAGGATAGTGGCTTGCCCTTCTAAATAGGGACTAGCCATAAACATTTCAGCTTCTATCAGTGGGGATGGCTCTTCCCCTTGAAATTCTATATGTCCTAACAAGGCATGCAATTGATCTGATAAAGGGCTGGATGAGAAATGGACCCTCTGTTCCCAATAGACTCCCTGTTTGGTCAAGGTAGGGGTTTGGCCCAGCCCAGTCCTTGGCGTCCACAACCAAGACTGCAACCAGCCCTCTACCGGATACCTTGATTAGATGGTTACAGGATTAGGACCTGTTATGGCCTCACAGGCCAAAAGGGCAACAATAATAACAGCTAGCTCTTTCTCTATAAGGGAATAGTGGGCTTCTGCACCTTCCCACAATTGAGACCAAAAACCAATGGGCACTTTACAAGTCCCATGTTTCTGCCATAAGCCCTATCCAAACAATTGTCATCCATTGACACAGCAAAAGGAAAAATAACATGGCGTCAACCATCTGTAGTGTTTGGGTTTGAGCCACTGCCTGTTTGGTGGCTTAAAATAACTGTTCTATCTCTGGAGTCTAATCCCAAGTAGCCCCTCACCATATCAGTTGATGTAAGGGGTGGGCTAAAGTGCCTAAATGAGAAATATACACACTCCAATAGCGTAACAAACTCAAGTAGGTCTGCAATTGCTTCACTGTTGTTGGCCAGGGATATGCCTGTATCTTATCTATGACTGCCTCTGGCATAACCTTAGTCTTACCCAACCAGAGAACTTCCAACTCATAGATAACTCAGGCCCTTGGACCTTGTCTTCATTGATTGTCCACCCCCAGGTCTCAAGGGCTTCTTGTAGACTGGTGGCCACAGTCTCAAGCTCTGCAAGACAATCAGAAATTAGCATTATACTGTCAATATAATGGAACAGATGCGCCCCTGTTGGCTTCTGCCAGGTGGACAGGTCCTAAGCCACCAGTCCGTGGCACAGGCTGGGACTATGCAGATATCCCTAGGGAAGCACCATGAAAGTCTATTGTCATCCTTCCCACATGAAAGCAAACTGCTCTTGACTCTCTGGCGCTATATCTATGGAGAAAAAGGCATTTGCCAAGTCCACAACATAGTGATACTGCCCCAGTTCATGTGTGAGTTTGTCCATAAGATCTACAACATTGGACACTGCTGCATGCAATGAGGGCATCATTATGTTTAGCTACCAATAGTCTACAGGCAGGAGCTGTCAGGCTTTTTCATTGACCATATGAGAGCATTGGGCTTCTTTGAGCATGAGAATTGTAGGGCCAATATCTTCATGCCCCTCTGGTAACCAATATTGCTTTGTATGTACAACATAGGTAGCCTGGGGCAATACCAAGTGGGCATGATGGGAATGCCCCTGAACAATCACCTTTATCATTCTTATATGCAGGTGAAATTCTCCCATTGTCATCAAGATCACTAATCCTTACAGCACATTCACTCCTAGAACATATTCTGCATTAGGGAAGACATAGACTTTATATTTATAGAGTTACAACTACTATTTTGACAAATATCATCCAGCCTCCATATCCCTCCATGATGGCTGTAGGACCTCTAAAGCAATCCTGATTTTTATATAGCAAAGTGCTATTAGCTACAGTGTCTAAAAGGGTTAGTCCCCACTGCACATTATGGTGGGACTAGTAAATAGCAAGTTCAACATGTGACCTTCAGGCCCCCGGGTCCCCCCTCAGCTGGGTACCTCAGCCAGACCCCTAGTCTGGGTAAAAGTCAGTCAGTCTCAACTCCCAAATTGGGAGTGTAACAGCTGGCAGGGGAGTAAACTGCTGCTCAGGATTTCAGCTGCTTCCACATAGCCAGTAGTACTCCTGTAGGCTGATGCTTTATTTTCTCTGTGGCTACCCCTATAGCTAATACTTCAAACCACATCTGCTTTCAGCTCATTCTTACTGCATGCTGAATGTGACCACCCTTTTCAACCCGTTTATTCTTTGAGCGTCCTTTGGGTGGGGGACCCTTGGGGCCCTGTAGTGGCCTCACCTGGCCACCTTATTTCCTTTGCTTCACTTCCATATCCCCCAATTGAGCTAGAGCTACTGTTATTTCATTCATCCACCTATCTACATAGTGAGTCAGAAGAGTTGTCATAGTCCCGAAAGTTCCCAGGGGTCCTGACAGTGGGATGAGGTTCTTACACTAGTGGTGAAAACTTCCTCATCAGGGCTATTGTAGCATAACCTAAACATCATCTGCATGTCCATCTCCCATATTATTTGCACTAGGTCCGAGTATGTGGACCAGTTGCTCACAGTTTTAGGCAATTCAATGGCATGCACCCAAACTGTTCGGGCCACCGCCATTAACCAATTGATCAGGGAATGATTCCCTGCATCATGGTTAGTGTGGGCAATATTTTGTAGCCTTTGCCTTAAAGAGGGGAGTACCTTTGTGGAGGCCAATAGAAACATTTCATCAGGGCACAATTCTGTTCCTTTTTCCCCCTCATCCCATAATCTCAATAGCCAGCTCAGTACCATTTCCCCAGCCCTTTTCCATACTTGCTTCATCAATGCCCATAACTCAGTGGGTGAGTATGTAGTCATTGAGGTATGCTGCTTGGCCTGGTGAGCCCCTGCATCTGACCCTTCAGCCCCATTGGATGCTCCAGCTCAACCTGCCATTGTATTAAGGGGTAATCTTGCAATATAGATATCGGGCAACCTGCCCTGGAGGACTGTACAGATTCCTTTGAGCTTTGCAACATGTGTTCAGCAGCCACCAGGTGCTCTTGCAGCATTTCCCCCCGGTGTTGCCACTGGCATACCCATTGAGCTATCTCCCAGCTGGCATGCTGCAGCACCGCCAGAAACATCCAGGCTACATGGCCGACCACCTCCCAGTGTGCTGGTGGAATATTCAGCTCCATAGATTCCAGAGCTCTCTTGATAACCTCAGGTATTTGCTTAATCTCATCCTTGTCTTCTGGAACTGTGCATGTGGCCAGATATGTGGCCACTGGTCACCATAGGGAGGTGGGAGATCACATTTCTCCTACCCTGGGACCCTCAGAGGTGCCTGCAGTACTATTCACCACATCATACTGACTACACCAAATGTCATTGCTGAGGTTTCGAAGCAGAGCAGGTTTCAGCGGCAGTTCACCCAGTTGAAAAAACACATGCAGAGCCAACATAGGGGGACCATAAATATGCCATTAAGCAAAGAAGCTACTTTATTGTGCACCTGGGACTATATATGTGTGTTCAAACAAAAGTGATATTTTGCCACATCTGCCCAGTAGCAGTTGTTTGGGATTTCATGGTTACATAAGGCAGTATATGCACAGCAAATGTCAGCCCCAGGAATTCCTCAACCCCAGACATGGATTGATTATGCCGAGGTCAAGCCTGGGTGGCAGGCCTGGCTCTAACCCTTTACAGTGGGCTTGGATTTAATGCTTTGGGGACTGACACAAGTGTATTTCCAATGACCAAGGCCAGGGAGGTTCACACTGGATACAGGTAAACTAAAGAAGAATCAAGCAGCCAAAAGCAACTTAAAAATAGCATTTATCCCAGAATCGGAGCAGCAACAAAATACAATCTGGGAGATGTCCATAAATACCTCAGAGCTCATAGCTAGCTCATTGTTCATTTCTCACTCTTAGCTTGCTCACAGAGCCTAGCTTTCTCCTGGAGAGTTTTATCTCCTTATATAGGCAGAAGAATAAAGGTGACACTCTGCCATGGGTGAGCTCACAAGCCAAATACACAACAAAGTGACTACACCCTGGGAAAGTGCAAATCCCAGTTACATAATAGGTTCAAATCATTTTAGCAGAAGCTCAGCAAGAAAGCCTGAGCTGTTGTGTTTTCTTTACAGCTTATCTTCACATTGTTATGTGTAGTGCAAGTTCAACTCCTCTCAGCTACCTATCTTTGCCATTTCTAATTTTTGTGCTATGGCTCACCCAGCACTAGATGATGTCTGTTATTTAGTTGCTACCAAAGTAGTGCAAAGAAGCCCGCATGCTAAAAATATTCCAGTGAGAAAATAGAAAGTAAAAAATCCTAAGTCACATTAGGTGGTGAAATTATTATACAACAAGTTGACAATGCACTGTAGAACTGTAAGCCTGAAACCTATGTAATCCTTGCTAACAGATGTCACCCCAATAAGTCTAACAATAAAAATGAATTTAAAAAAACCTAGGTTATTTTTACATGGCATACATGAATTCATAAAATTGTATTGACATTGTATCAAACATTTTACAGATTATTTTCTTTCATGCTATATGAAAGGCTCAAAAAATGTTTTTTGCTATTGTAACCAATGAACTTCACTAGTTTATTTGTGAAAAAACATTTTTAAAATTCCTGAAAAATTCTAACAATGACAAATGTCATAAATATACTAAGTATATCATTTTAATCACCCATGATACAGAATGATAAATTAGCAGGGTGTGACATTAAACAATAAAAAGAGTGCTTATTTTAAAAAAAATAACAAATAATTGATATTCTTTAAGATTCAAGACTTTTTGATGTTGCATAGTTACTGAACTGAAATTAAATTCCACAGATTGCCAGTCACTTACTCTGTCAGGGGAAATGCATGTTATATCTATATCAACTTAAAAATCTCTATGCACTGGGAAAACTGGAAAAACATATGCAAAAAAATGAATCTGAGCTGTGAACTCTCTCCATATACAAAAATTAACTCAAAATGGATTAAAGACCTTCATAAAAGACCTGCAACAATAAACTGTATAGAAGAAGACATTGGTACTAAACTTATAGACCTAGGGCTCAAGGAAGACTTCATGAACCTGTCCTCAAAGGCAAGGGAAGTAAAAGCAAAAATAAATGAATGGGACTATATCAAACTAAAAAGCTTCTGCACAGAAAAAGAAACCATCAACAAAGCAAAGAGACAGCCAACTGAATGGGAGAAAACATTTGCAAATAATGCATCAGATAAGGGTCTAATATCTAAAAT
>PVJL010008526.1:25820-66115 GCA_004026885.1 Lyroderma lyra
CCAATTGAAAAGTGGGCAGAAGAACTAAACAGACACTTCTCCCACGAAGAAATACAAATGGCCAGCAGACATATGAAAAAATGCTCATCCTCATTAGCTATCAGGGAAATGCAAATCAAAACCACAATGAGATACCACCTCACACCTGTGAGAATGGCTGTTATCAACAAGACAAGGAATAACAAGTGCTGGAGAGGATTTGGAGAGAAAGGAACTCTGGTACACTGCTGGTGGGAGTGCAAACTGGTACAACCACTGTGGAAGGCAGTGTGGAGGTTCCTCAGAAAATTGGGGATGGAGCTACCATTTGACCCAGCAATCCCCCTTCTGGGGATCTACCCAAAAGACTTGAAAACCTTTGTCTGCAAAGACTTATGTACCCCAATGTTCATCGCAATGCTGTTCACAGTGGCCAAAACATGGAAACAACCAAAGGTCCCTGCGACAGATGACTGGATAAAGAAGCTGTGGTACATATACACAATGGAATATTATTAAGCTATAAGAAAAGATGAAATATTTCCATTTGCAACAAAATGGATGGACCTGGAGATCATCATGCTTAGTGAAATAAGCCAGACAGAAAAAACAAAGAACTGTGTGACTTCACTCATATATGGAATATAAAACTGAAAGCAAAGAAAAAATAGATGAACAAACAAATAACCCATGGACACAATCAATAGTTTAATGTTTATTTGGGGTTCAGTAGGATAGGGAGAGGAGAAAGGGGAGGGGTTGGGAGAGGAGGGGGGAAGCTAAATATAAGGTGATGGAAAGAGAAGTCACATTAGGTGGTGAACTTATTATACATCAAGTTGACAATGCACTCTAGAATTGTATGCCTGAAACCTATGTAATCCTTGCTAACAGATGTCACCCCAATAAGTCTAACAACAAAAATGAATTAAAAGAAAATCTCTATGTGACTTCAGTTTTTTGTCTTATTTGACATAGTTTGCTTATAAAAATTACAACTGTTTCTCTTCACATTGTGATATGCAACAGCACCACATTAATACACTCATACAACACCAATATTAAAATCTTAAATGATTATTTAATTAGAAAAATGTGTTCTTGTTTATTTTGTTGTGGATGACATGGGACCAGTTGTAGCTATTTATTTAAATTTTAAGCCATTAATGTTGCTGCTCCAAAGGCATACTATAAACTATATTTTATATAGACCCTGGTGTTTCAGCCCAGTTCAGAGTATTTTGACAGAGGTTTTGAAGTGAAGTAAGAGAATTAAAGGATAGTGCTCTGTGCAGTATTTCTCTGTGACATATTTATCAATTTATAATTCTTTTTATTTATTTATTTATTTTTTATTGGGGTGACATCTGTTAGCTAGGATTACATAGGTTTCAGGTATACAATTCTACAGTGCATTGTCAACTTCTTGTATAATAAGTTCACCACCTAATGTGACTTCTCTTTCCATCACCTTATATTTAGCTCTCTGGTGCCAACAAATAATAGCAAGAAGCTGAAAGACTATTGTGACTGTACAAGCTCTCATGCAATACCTTAAAAGATATTCTGGGTTCACTTTTGCCTCATAAAAACTGATTTTTTTCATACAGAAAATTGGAAATGCATGAATATCAGGGTTTTGTGATGGTTATATTTTTTAGTGATCTTAAAATTAAGACCAAAAATGTGTATGTGTTTGAAGGTTGTTGATTGCAATAAAGTCTATTTACAGACCTCTTCCTTAAAAATTGAACAAACTGTATGTCATTTAAGTGTACTATATCCTGAAATCATTTATACCACTTATAACAACATGTAATTGCATGTAACAGGTGACAGGGCAAAAGCCAATTGTATGGAACATTTAGATCAAGTGTTTTGTGTCAGAACCCATCCCAATTCACAAAAGCATGTACTTCTTTGAAATGACACTCTGCTACAGTGTAACATTCTCTGACCATTTTCCAAATTAGTTTGTTTTCTTTAGATTTGTCAAACAGTTTTCATTTGAAAATAATTAATGGCACTTTAAAACACTGAGGACAATTTTATGTTTAAACACCCACTACTATAGGGTGAACAATACATTTTCACAGCAGTTTTATTTATTATTTAATTCAATCTTGTTACAAATGTTTTGGTGAATAATATGCACCACACCCATTAATAAATTCTTAGTTGTAATTTTAAAAATTACTTTAAAATTATTAGAATACATTTAGTTAAAGTTGTTGAAAACAGATATTAAAAATGTGAAATTGCAAATTCATGATTTGCCACTGCATTGTCATAAGTAAAATTTGAGAACCAAGTTTAGAGGTGAAATATATTTATTTGTAGTTTTTGAGATAAATTATATTATTTAAAACTTTTTATGTTACCAATTTAAATTTAGCATGTACAACCTGACCACATAGTGTTTTTGTAACTTATTGTGGGTTCTGTGATAGCATATATATATATATATATATATATATATATATATATATATAGTGATGGAAAGAGAAGTCACATTAGGTGGTGAACTTATTATACATCAAGTTGACAATGCACTGTAGAATACCTAAGTAATCCTTGCTAACAGATGTCACCCCAATAAGTCTAACAATAAAAATGAATTAAAAGAAAAGTTCTCTCTACAGTTCACTGGCTTAAAGATTTTGTGCTCTGCCTACACTTTCATATTTTCCTGGTCTCCACCTACATATTTTCTGTATCCATAAATTTATTTCTGTAGTTTTTTTGTCATTTCTTGCTTCTTCTTGTTATCTTCCATGAGATAAAAATTTAATGGTTTTCATTTTCTGTAGCTTCACACACTACATTTAACTCAAATTGGGAGGGGTTTTATGAGTAGATTTACAGAATAAATGTAAGATATTTATTTATAGGTAGTGAGTTTCAGAATCCAAAACTGCTGGCTAAGTTGACATTAATAATTTACAGTGCTTTTCAATAAGCAGTAATCTCCAGGCTCAAAACTAGTGTCTTCACAAACCTCAGGGCTATAGTTAAAATCTTGTCTTTGCCAACCAGATACCATAGAATGCAAGTGTGGCCTTTACTTGAATAATGAATGATGACTGTGCATAAAAGAGCATTATTGGGTCTATAATTTTCACTGTGTAATGTCAATTTTGGTCACACATCTGAAGTGACTTATTTGATCCAGCTATAAATCTAAGCTGCAGAGTAACTGGGGACCCTGAAGTATATGTCCTGCCTCTCTGATCTCCTTTGACATGAAGGGACAATGACCGTGATTCTACAAATTAGTAAGCCTTCAATGAGTATTTGACATTTCTTGAGTAGTTTGAGTTCCAGGAGCCCTTATAAGTCATTTTAAGTTTAAGATCAAAAGATAAAACATTTGCTGCTGAGCAAAGTTATTTTTTATTACATAACTTAGCCCAGGCTTTCCAGGAAAAATCAAAACCACCAAATTCCAAAAAGACAGTTTCAAGAAAGTTTGGCCTTAAATTTGCCTGTACTAAAAATTTCAGAGAGTCAACACATTTACTATTATGAAGAATCAGTACAATAATAAACACCATGAAATGTTGCTGTAGCAGGGTTGCCTTTTCACCACTGCATTGAATATCTAATACCCTTTAATGCTTTCTGTTCAGCTCCATTGACTGAGAAAGCAGTCCCTAAAACTCACATTATTTGCCCTGTTCCTAGCTCCTTGTAGTGTTTACTCAACTTCTGTCCTCAAGTTCCTCTTATGAAAAATTAAAAGAGCTTGGCCCAGTAGAAGAAAATAACCCATAAGAGTTCCCTGAAATATGAACATACCATTTACATGCAGTTAGTTTCCCCAGACTGCCTCACTGGCAGGAGTAGGTTTCACAATCAATGCTCTTTAAAAGAAGGACTAGGTGTCAATTATATTGTTTATGTTGTCGATGCTGGCAATCTTAGTAGCTATTTTATTTTTCTGCACACTTCACATTGTTTTTCATTTTTCTTGTATTGACAATTCTTTCTGTTACACAATGACTTTATTTAACATTTGTTCTTGGAATTTTTACTATTTTTTTGTTCTTTAGAAGTAAACTCTTTCCTAAAATCTATTTTTTTACCTTTTCACTTCCCACTTTATTACCTTTCTTATTTTATAACTACTCGAGGTTTTTTTTAAATTCATTTTTATTGTTAGACTTATTGGGGTGACATCTGTTAGCAAGGATTACATAGGTTTCAGGCATACAATTCTACAGTGCATTGTCAACTTGATGTATAAAAAGTTCACCACCTAATGTGACTTCTCTTTCCATCACCTTATATTTAGCTTCCCCCCCTCTCCCACTCCCTCCCCTTTCTCCCCTCCCTAACCCACTCATCCCCAAATAAATCGAGGTTTTATACAATTGCAACATTACCTCTTTTTTCCTTTGATAGCTGCAATACCTTTAAATAGAGCTCTATGCTTTTAACAACAATTTTGTTTACAGTTTTTCCTACAAAGTTTTTCATTCTTCTTTTGCCTCATGTCACCTGAAAATAATGCAAATTTTGAATGGAGTTACCATTTGACCCAGCAATCCCCCTTCTGGAGATATACGCAAAAAACTTTTATCCACAAAGACTTATGTACCCCAATGTTCATTGCAGCGCTGTTTACAGTGACCAAAACATGGAAACAACAAAAGTGTCCTGAGACAGATGACTGGATAAAGAATCTGTAGTAAATATACACAAGAGACTATTACTCAGCTATAAGAAAAGATGAAATATGGCCATTTGCAACAAAATGGATGGACCTGGAGATCATCATTCTTAGTGAAATAAGCCAGACAGAAAAAACAAAGAACTCTATGACTTCACTCATATGCGGAATATAAAACTGAAAGCAACAAAGAGAAAAGAAATGAACAAACAAACAAACAACCCATGGACACAATCAATAGTTTA
This sequence comes from Lyroderma lyra, assembly GCA_004026885.1. Lineage (NCBI taxonomy): Eukaryota > Metazoa > Chordata > Mammalia > Chiroptera > Megadermatidae > Lyroderma > Lyroderma lyra. The sequence continues at coordinate 30,717 of PVJL010008526.1, forward strand.
ATATTTATTTGGGAATGAGTGGGTTAGGGAGAGGAGAAAGGGGAGGGCTTGGGAGAAGAGGGAGGGGAAGCTTAATATAAGGTGATGGAAAGAGAAGTCACTTTAGGTGGTGAACTTATTATACAATAAGTTGACAATGCACTGTATAAGTGTATGCCTGAAACCTATGTAATCCTTGCTAACAGATGTCACCCCAATAAGTCTAACAACAAAAATGAATTTAAAAAAAAAGAAAAACAACCCAATTTTTTTCTCCCCATTCTACCACTGCTGAACATTTTCATGATTACTCCACTCTTAACTATAATCTATTAATTGCCCCTTATTCAACCATTTAAGCCTATCATATTGTTTTGAAGACATCAGTGCATATGCCATATGAAAACAAGGGAAAGTGAAATACATTTAAGAATGGAGAATGTATTTAATATCAGTGCACTTAGCTAATATTACTTAAACCAAAAACCAATTTCCACTGTTTAACTTTTCTATTATAAAAAAGCTAACTTTTCATAAATTATTCAATATACCCTTCTTACTTTTCCTCAATATCAAAACAAGGTATGACCATGTTTCACAAGTTGTTTTCTTTTAAACTGATATATATGTAATTTAAAATAAATGTTAAATAACACCAGGGCACTGATTGAGCAAAGCCATAATTCTTAAGCTTGCAGCTTGGCTCTCAATGAATCTCAATTTTTACTAGCCCCTGTGCATTTTCCACAGCACTTTTTCTCATTTAAGCTTCCCTTTCCTAAGTCTAGGCTCATCTTTCATCACTTGCATACCTGCCTGCCCAGCATGTTCTGACCACTGATCATTTCTTCCTGCATGTATGGCACTGGAGGTGACCTGAAATCTCATGAAAGTATGAATACTGGAGACACTGAAGTTACAAAACAAACAACAAAGTGAAATGTGTGTAGCATTTATGAGGTCACAGATTTTCTATGAAATCATATCAATCAGTAATAACTTTTTGTTTTCATGCTACACAAGAACTTATTTGCCATATTAGCCAAGGTGTTCTAGCAGTGCCTTCATGAGAGAGAAATATAATAAGTTCTGTAAGAAAACTATAATTTACAGTTTTTATTGGTTATACTAATAACCCATGGGACAGATTTATGAATCAGTTGCATGAAATATTAAAGAATGAGGATAGCTATATTTTAGAAAATTATTTAAGCCTCAAGTGAATATATTTTTAGATTCTATCCTCTTTGATGTTTTATTGTCTACTGAAACCAAAAATCCAGTGATTGCATTTATTTAACCAGTTAGTGAATATGCAATTTATATTTTTACCTATAAAGGAATTTCCAAGTGGCTTCAGGATTTTGTGTGTGGTATGCAAAAACATGCTTTCATGAAGCAGAGCTGGAATGCATGTAGAACTGGGGTCTAACACAACACAATGTTTATATGCCCAGACATGCTTATTATGAAAAACCTAAACATTTGTGTTTATAAAAACATGTGTGTCTGCCTAGTTAGCTGTGAATTAATAGGGATGAATTGCAACTATTTATTTTAAATATGATGTGATAGTTGTTGGTGCTGATAAGTCAAAATTTAACTTAAATTTCAGGACTGGGTCATGTCAGCACAGTTCACAAAATTTTGAAAAGGGTCTCAAGTGAAGTAATCTGGACACTTTAAAAAGTATTGTATATAGAATCATAAAATCTGAGATTAAATTGCTGATGGTCCTGAAAGGAAAAATGTAAGATCCTGGGAGTTATTTTCCCGTGAGATATTCTGCAATTCATGATATTCTAGCATTTATGTTCTAAAAATAAGTATTAAAAATGAATAATTGCTATGATTTAGCAGCCTTTATAGAAGTTATACAAATATCCTAGGTCATAATTTTTCTGATGAATACTTATCATGATTAGAGTGAAAAAAGTTTAAGAAATGCATAACAGCTTTTAATGATGGCTATCTCCTTGAGTAACATTGAAACAGTCTTAAAAAGGTATATGGGTATTAAGTTTCATGCTTCTTTTAGAAGACTGTTTTAAGACCTCTCTCTGATAACTTTCACAGCTCTATGTCATTTAAGTACACTGTACCTTGAAATTTTTTATTATTTTTCACTTAAAACAAGACGCTGTTATGTAAATGGTAGCATGACATAAGGTGAATGTAAGGCATATTCAAATGGACTGGTTTATGTCAGAACTTAGATATATGTCAAGTGCTTCTTATTGCAATTTATGAGAGTTTGCGCATGAGTGAAATGACGCTGAGATGGAATGTTACAGTATTTGAATATTTAAAAATTAGTTCCTTTTAATTTATCAAACAGTTGTTATTTGAAGATAAATGATGACACTTAAAAACTAATGGCAGTTTTTCATTTAAATGTTTAAACCTACAGAGAAAACAAGACTGCTTCATAACATTTTATGTACTTTATTTTTATTGCACTCCAATTACAGATATTTTAGTGTATATACATGACCACACTAAGTAATTAACTGTTAGCTCTTATTCTTATTTAAAACTACTTCCAAATTACTATAATAATTACTATAATTTGGTTTGCCAAATATGGCTGGGGAATGATGTTCATAATTTAACAATGTTAAATTCCTGATTTTCAACTTCAATTTTATAAGTAAAATTTGTAAACCAGGTTTACAAAAACAGAATATTATTGTAGTTTTGTAAAATCAATTATATCTTAAAAATATTGCTTGATTAACTAATGAACATTTCAGGGGTACAACGTGGTGACACAGCATCTATATAATCCATTGTGGTCCCTTCACCTCTCTTTAGTTTTTCTTCCCTCAAACTAATGTTACCCAGCTAACATATCTCATTTCCTGCCTTCAACACTCTGTTTACCATCACTTTGTTGTCTGCATTCATGAATTAATTAGTTTGTTTTAGATCTTGGTTTATTGCTTTTTATGTAATATTTAATGAAAGTGAAATGTACAGTCTAGTTCCACATCACAACCCTGCACATTTGCCTGGCCAGAGCTTCCTGATTATTTACTTTTCATTACTGAAATAGTGTTAAGGACATCCTGAGAATCACAGAAGCCTGAATTGTAAATAAAATCAACTTAGAAAATGACAAAGAACAGGAAGTGGAATTTACATGCCATTGATTAGGTCAAACAATTCCTATAACATAATTTACAGCATTTAAAAGTCAGGTCCTGAGAGAGGGAGAGGAAGATGCCAACAAGAGAAAAGGTCCCTAAAGCCTCTCCCAGAAAACACAATTGAATGGCTGCACAGGAGCCAAAAAAGAGAACCTGGAGTGACAAAACAGCAGCTGAGAAATCCACGCATTGCAAGTAAACACCTGAAGGTTGGACAGAAAGGGGCAAGTGGGAGAGAGGGAAGGGAGCAGAGATGGATTGCAACAGGACCCAATTGCTGCTGACTATCTGGGAGCAGCACAGTGCATGGGAGGGGGGAGGCCAAGAGGTGACAAGAGTAAAAGGCAGCAAAGTGGCAGAAGAGTGGGAGACCATGGGAAACTTGGGCTGGGGAGGTGACCTTTGGAGCAGTGAGTTGGGGATGGAGCTTGGGTACCAGCCTCTGGAACTTTTGAGTGGAAGGAGGACTGAGGGAGGACTCTGAACTGCAGAGACAATACCTCAGCTCCCTGCGCCCTTGCTACCCACAGCGCAGGCATGCATGGCTCATACACAGGGCTGCGGTTCCTGTTCCCAACCCACTGTGGAGGCCAGCCGGCTGCCTCAGGTCAGGCCCACAGCTTTGGACTTGTGGGGCACAGACCTGCTCATGTGACCCTGGGTCCTAAAAGCAGAGCGAGCCTGCAGATTCTGCCCCAATTGCTGGATGCTGGAGCAGCCCCAGGAAGAAAGGCAGATTTGATAGCATTTGCCCCAATGAGCCGGAGCAGCCTTGCCCCGCATCACTCAGCTTCCCTAGCATATGGCAGGAGGTGGAGCTGCACTGGAGTGACTTTTGTTGGCCTCTCCACTTTCCTACAGCCTCCCCAACCAACTAACTAACTGCAGGAAGTGGAAGGACACCAATAGATGTGCACCGCCTCCAAATGTAGAAGGAGACCAGAAATAAGAAATAAACAAAACCCGCTCTCTCCCAAACCTTGACCCCCCAATGCTACCTAGTGTCTGCCCTACAGCAAGACACCAAAAATTACTAATCTGGGCTCCTGGGCAATGCTGAACATAATGCACTCATGTCAAAGAGGAAAAACCCAGCAGAGAGAATGAATTCCTTAAAAACTAAAACTCCACAGAAGGAAGATGAAATTTACCAAGAAGACAGCTTCTTAGACCTAGAATTTTCTGAACTAATCTACAGAGAATTTAAAGTAGCCATTCTAAAGGCTCTGAGAGAAATGAAAACAGAAGGGCAGAACACCATAGCTGAGATGAATGGCATAAAAAAGGAGATGAATGACATAAAAAAGAAACTCTGTGAACAAAAGGAAAATTTTCACAATGAAATTCAAAACATAAGGAAGACCGAGATGAAAATGTGAGAGACAAATAAAACAATAAAATAAGTGAGAAATGAAATAAATGTCATAGGAAACAGGGCCAACCAGATGGAGGAAAGAATTAGTGATATCGAAGATCAGAACATGAAAACAGCTCAGAAAGAGGAAGTAAGAGAATATAGATCCAAAAGGATTGAAAGAACTCTGCAAGAACTATCCGACTCCATGAGACAAACAACATCAGGATAATAGGAATAGAAGAAGAGGCAGCGCAGTCTACAGAGAGCATACTCAACAAATAGTAGATGAGAACTTTCCAAACCTATTAAAAGACCTGGAACCCAATTCAAGAAGAAAATAGGTCCCCTACATACCTGGACCCCAGCAGATCTTCTCCAAGACACATGGTACTAAAGATGTCCAAAACTAAAGACAAAGAGACAATGCTCAAGGCAGCCAGAGAAAAAAGAACTACAACATTTAGAGGAAAACCCATCAGGCTGGCATCAGATTTCTCAGCAGAAACTCTGCAAGCCAGGAAGGAGTGGAATTCAATATTCAAAAATTTAAAAGAGAGGAACTTACAGCCAAGAATAAATTATCCAGCAAAATTATCTTTCAGATATGAAGGTGGAATAAAGACCTTCTCAGACACACAGAAGCTGAGGGAATTTCCCAGCACAAGGCCAGCACTTCAAGAAATACTGAAGGAGACTCTTTGATCTGAAAAAAAAAATCAGGAAAAATGGAACAATGTTGGGACAACAAGAAAGAAACAGAAATAAAACAAAAACAAACAAAGAAATAAGAATGGCCACAGGAAATCCTCACATATCGATCATCACCATAAATGTTAATGGACTGAACTCACCAATAAAAAGACACAGAGTAGCAGACTGGATTAAAAAACATTACCCATCCACATGTTGTCTCTAAGAGACACACATCAGCCATACAAACAAACACAGATTCAGAGTGAAAAGATGATAAACAATACTCCAAGCAAATGGTAACCAAAGAAAAGCAGGAATTGACATACTGATACCTAATGAAATAAACTTCAGGTTAAAAAAGATAGTAAAAGACAAAGATGGACATTACATAATGATAAAAAGCACAATGCAAGAACAAGATTTGACACTAATTAATATATATGTTCCCAACCAGAATGCACCAAAATATACAAAGAAATTATTAAAAGGTTTGAAATGAGAAACTGGCGAAAACACAATCTTTTTGGGAGACTTGAGCACCCCACTAAAAGCCACAGACAGATCATCCAAACAGAAAATAAATAAGGAAATATCAGCTCTAAATGACACATTACAGCAATTGGACATAATTCACACTGACAGGACACTTCATCCAGCAAAAAGAGACTAGACCTTCTTTTCTAGTGCACACGGAACATTCTCAAGGATAGACCACATGCTGGGACACAAAAGTAGCCTCAGCAATTTCAAGAAGATCGAAATCATACCAAGTGTATTCTCAGACCACAAAGCTTTGAAATTGGAGATCAACTGTAAAAGGAAAGCAGAGGAGAGTTGGCAAGATGGCAACTGGACAGAAGGTCTCTAAAGCCTCTCCCAGAAAACATAACTGAATGGCCATCCAGGAACCTAGTAAAAGCACCCTGAGTGACTAAACGTCAGCTGAGAATTCCACGAATAGCAAGTAAACACCTGAAGGTTGAAGAGAAAAGGGGGAGCAGGAGAGAGGGGAAGGGAGCAGAAATGGACTGCAACAGGATATAATCGCTGCTGAATCTCTGGACCAGCTCAATGCATGGGAGGGGAAAAACGACAGGGGAGCTAGGCTTTGGATCCATGTGCTGGGGACGGAGTTTGGGAACCAGCCTCTGGAATTTTTGAGTGGTAGAAGAGCTGAGCGAGGACTCTGAACTGCAGGGATGACACCCTAGCTCTAGGCCCCCTGGGGACCTTCACAGGGCTGCAGTTCCTGTTCTCAGCCCACTGCAAAGGCAACCCAGCTGTCTCACCTCAGGCCCACAGCTTTGGATTTAAGGAGCGTGCACTTCCTCATGCACTCCAGGGTTCTGAAAGCAGTGTGAGCCCATAGATAACCAGATGCTGAATCAGGGCTGGGAAGAAAAGCAGATTCGACAGCATTCACCTGACGAAGAAGAAACAAACCTCGGTCCAGCTTCCTTAGCAAAGGGCAGAAGGCAGAGCCGTCCGAAGAGTGCCTTTTGTTGGCCTCTCCCAAGGATATATGCACATAGCCTCCAAACACAGAAGGAGATGAGAAACAAGAAATAAACAACCCCCATCTCTCCCAAAACTTGACCTCCAGTGTCATCTAGTTTCTGTCCTACAGCAAGACACCACAAAAGTAATAATCTGGACACTGAACACAAAGCCTTCATGTCAAAGAGGAAGAACCCAGCAGACAGGAAGAATTCCTTCAAAACTAAAACTCCTCAGAAAGAACATGAAAGTCACCCAGAAGATAGCTTCCTAGACTTGGAAATACCTGAATTAAGTGACAAAGAGTTTAAAGTAGCCATTCTAAAGGTTCTGACAGAAATGAAATCATATTGGCAGAGCACCATGGTTGAGATGAACAACATAAAAGAGGAGATGAACAACATAAAAAATGAACTCCGTGAACAAAAAGAACAATTTAACAAAGAAATTCAGAACACAAGGAAGATCGAGATAGAAATGCGAGAAATAAATAATACAATAAAAGAAGTGAGAAATTAAATAACTACCATAGGAAACAGGGCCACCCAGATGCAGGAAAGAATTAGTGATATTGAAGATCAGAACCTGGAAACAGCTCAGGAAGAGGAAGAAAGGGAATACAGAACCAAAAGGATTGAAAGAACTCTGCAAGAAATATCTGATTCCATGAGACAAAACAACATCAGGATAATAGGAATAGAAGAAGGGGAAGAGCAGTCTATAGAGAGCATACTCAAACAAATAGTAGATGAGAGCTTTCCAAACCTATGGAAAGATCTGAAACCCCAAGTTCAAGAAGAAAAAGGTCCCCTAGAAACATGGACCCTAACAGATCTTCTCCAAGACACATGGTACTAAAGATGTCCAAAACTAAAGACAAAGAGACAATTCTCAAGGCAGCCAGGGAAAAAAGAACTATAACCTTTAAAGAAAAACCCATCAGGCTGGCATCAGATTTCTCAGCAGAAACTCTGCAAGCCAGGAGGGATTGGAATTCAATATTCAGAAATTTAAAAGAGAGGAACTTACAGCCAATAATAAATTATCCAACAAGATTCCCTTTCAGATATGAAGGTGGAATAAAGACCTTCTCAGACACACAGAAGCTGAGGGAATTTCCCAGCACAAGGGCAGCACTTCAAGAAATACTGAAGGAGGCTCTTTGACCAGAAAAAAAACATCAGGAAAAATGGAACAAAGTTGGGGCAACAAGAAATAAATAAAAATAAAACAAAAACAAAGAAAGAAATAAGTAATGGCCACAGGAAATCCTCACATATCGATCATCACTCTAAATGTCAATGGACTGAATTCACCAATAAAAGGACACTGAGTAGCAGACTGGGTTAAAAAACAGAACCCAACCATATGCTGTCTCATCCAAACACACCTCAGCCATAAGGACAAACACAGGCTCAGAGTGAAAGGATGGGAAAAAATACTCCAAGTGAATGGTAACTAGAGAAAAGCAGGAGTTGCCATACTGATATCTAATGAAATAAACTTCAGGTTAAAAAAGATAGTAAAAGACAAAGATGGACATTACATAATGATAAAAGGCACAATACAAGAAAAACAAAATTTGATAATAATTAATATATATGCTTCCAACCAGATGAAACAAAATATACAGAGAAGCTACTAACAGATTTGAAAGGAGAAATTGATGAATACCCAATCATTGTGGGATATTTAAACACCCCGCCAACAGCCATGGATAGATCATCCAAACAGGAAATAAATAAGGAAATAACAGCTCTAAATGACACATTACAGCAATTGGACATCATTGACATTGACAGGACACTTCATCCAGCAAAAAGAGACTACACCTTCTTTTCTAGTGCACATGGAACATTCTCAAGGATAGACCACATGCTGAGACACAAAAGTAGCCTCAGAAATTCAAGAAGATCGAAATCAAACCAAGTGTACTCACAGTCCACAAAGTTTTGAAATTGGAGATCAACTGTAAAAGGAAAGCAGAAAAACCGACATATACATGGAGATTAAACAACAACTTATTAAAAAAGAACTGGATAAAAGAACAAATAAAAGAGGAGATTAAAAATTATATACAAAATAATGACAATGAAAATACAACATATCACAATTATTGGGAAACAGTAAAAGCGATAATAATAGGGAAATTTATATCATTACAGGTCTATCTTAAGAAGCAAGAAAAATAACAGGCAAACATCTTATCATCCCATCTTAAAGATCTAGAAAAAGAAGAGAAGACAGAAACCAAAGTCAGCAGAAGGAAAGAAATAATAAAAATTAAAGCAGAGCTAAACCAATTAGAAAACAGAAGGACAGTAGAAAAAATTAATATTACGAAGAGCTGGTTCTTTGAGAAAGTCAACAAAATTGACAAAAACTCTGGCTAGATTAATCAAAGGATGAAAGGAAAGGACACAAATATCCAAAATTAGAAATGAAAGGGGAGAAATTACCACGGATACCACAGAAATAAAAAGGACTATAAGAAAATATTATGAAGGACTTTATGCCACGAAATTTAACAATCTAGAAGAAATGGACAAGTTTCTAGAAATTTATATGCTACCTCGACTGAACCAAGAACTGGATAATCTAAATAGACCAATCAATAGCAATGAGATTGAAATGACTATCCATAATCTCCCTAAAGGCAAAAGCCCTGGACCAGATGGTTTCATCAATGAGTTCTACCAAGCATTCAAAGAACAATTAATGGCTATCCTCCTCAGACTCTTCCAAAAAATTGAAGAGGAAGCAATACATCCTAACTCATTCTATGAAGCCAACATTACCCTAATACCAAAGCCTGGAGAAAACAACACAAAAAAAGAAAACTATAGACCAATATCTCTGATTAACACAGATGCAAAAATCCTGAACAAAATATTAGCAAATAGAATATAACAATGCATGAATAAGATCATACATCATGATCAAGTGGGATTCATCCCAGGAGCACAAGGATGGTTCAACATACAAAAATCAATCAATGTGATACACCACATAAACAAAATCAAAGTTAAAGACCATATGATCATTTCAATTGATGCAGAAAAGGCTTTTGACAAGGTACAACATCCATTTATAATCAAAACACTAAATAAAATAGGTATAGAAGGAAAGTATCTCAACATAGTAAGGGCCATATATGACAAGCCCTCAGCTAACATCATACTGAATGGGGAAAAGTTGAAGCCTATTTCTCTAAAATCAGGAACAAGACAGGGATACCCCCTGTCACCACTGCTATTTAATATAGTACTGGAAGTTCTAGCCACAGCAATCAGGCAAGAAAAAGGAATCAAAGGCATCCAAATTGTGAAAGAAGAGGTCAAATTGTCACTATTTGCAGGTGACATAATCCTTTATATAAAGAATTCCAAAGATTCCAACAAGAAACTATTAGAAACAATAAAGGATACAAAATCAATGTACAAAAATCAACAGCATTACTATATTCAAACAACAAATCCTCAGAAAAAGAAATGAGACAGTTAATTCCCTTTGCTATCACAAAAAAAGAATGAAATACCTGGGAATTAACTTAAAAAATGCAACAGACTTATACACGGAAAACTATAAGACACTTTTGAAAGAAATTGTAACAATAGTCAAAACAGCTTGGTATTGGCAAAAAAACAGAAATATAGACCAATGAATCAGAACAGAAAGCCCAGAAATAAATCCACAAATTTTTGGAGAAATAATTTTTGATAAAGGAGCAAAAAATATACAATGGGGAAAAGAGAGCTTCTTTAGTAGGTGGTGCTGGGAAAACTGGAAAAATATATGCAAAAGAATGAACCTGAGCTGTGGACTCTCTCCATATACAAAAATTAACTCAAAATGGATTAAAGACCTTCATATCAGACCTACAACAATAAACTGTATAGAAGAAAACATTGGTACTAAACTTACAGACCTGGGGCTCAGGGAAGACTTCATGAACCTGACCTCAAAGACAAGAGAACTAAAACAAAACAAACAAAAAAATGAATGAGACTATATCAAACTAAAAAGCTTCTGCACAGCAAAATAAACCATCAACAAAGCAAAGAGACAGCCAACTGAATGAGAGAAAATATTTTCAAGTGATGCATCAAATAAGGGTCTAATATCTAAAATATATAAAGAACTAATACCACTTAACAACAAAATAACAAACAACCCAATTAAAAAGTGGGTAGAAGAACTAAACAGACACTTCTCCCATGAAGAAATACAAATGGCCAGCAGACATATGAAGAAATGCTCATCCTCATTAGCTATCAGAGAAATGCAAATCAAAGCCACAATGAGATACCACCTCACACCTGTTAGAATGGCTATTATCAACGCGATAAGGAATAAACAAGTGCTGGAGAGGATGTGGAGAAAAAGGAACTCTGGTACACTGCTGGTAGGAATGCAAACTGGTACAGTCACTGTAGAAAACAGTGTGGAGGTTCCTCAGAAAATTGTGAATGGAGTTACCATATGACTCAGCAATCCCCCTTCTGAGGATCTACCCAAAAATCTTGAAAACCTTTTTCCACAAAGACTTATGTACTCTGATGTTCTTTGCAGCACTGTTCACAGTGGCCTACACATAGAAATAACCAAAGGTCCCTGCGACAGATGACTGGATAAAGAAGCTGTGGTACATATACACACTGGAATATTACTAAGCTATAAGAAAAGATGAAATATTGACATTTGCAACAAAATGGGTGGACCTGGAGATCGTCATGCTTAGTGAAATAAGCCAGACAGAAAAATCAAAGAACTATGACTTTACTCGTATGCGGAATATAAAACTGAAAGCAACAAAGAAAAAAGAAATGAAGAAACAAACAAATAACCCATGGACACAATCAATAGCTTAATGTTTACTTGGGGACAAGTGGGTTTGGGAGGGGAGAAAGGGGAGGGCATGGGAGAGGAGGGAGGGGAAGCTAAATATAAGGTGATGGAAAGAGAAGTCACATTAGGTGGTGAACTTATGATACACCAAGTTGACAATGCACTGTAGAATTGTATGCCGAACCCTAAGTAATCCTTGCTAACAGATATCACCCCAAGAAGTCTAACAATAAAAATGAATTTAAAAAAAGTCATGTCCCTTATTTGCAATGATACACCTACAAAGGCTTTTATTCCCTTAAGAGTTAATATTGTACCATTATCACCTTTTTGGAAGAATAATAAATAATATATTGGAGCAAATCTAATAATAAAAAATTCAAAATTACACTACATAGATAATATAAAGCACCCATGATAAACATTGGTGAATTATCAGGACATGACATGGAAGCATTAAGAAAAGTTTATTTATAAAATCAAGTAAAAGCAAACAAATGAAAACAATTGTAAACATTTTAAACTTATAGTGAATATTTCTTCAGATTCAGGTATTTTGATATTGTACACTGAAACTAAACTAAAATCCACAAATTGTCATTTATTGACACAGTCAGAGAACATGTACTTTATATTTGTATCCATATAAGAATCTTTTAATGGCTCCACCGATTTACATATTATACACTGAAGTCTGCTTTCATGAAGATTAGCCTGGATGCAATTAGAACTTAGACCTATTACAGCACAAATTTCACACCGAGGCATGACCATAATTTAAATCTTGTAGTTTTGCTTTTGTTAAAATATGCCTCTGACTAGTTTGTTGTAGAATAGGAGGTAGCAATTGCAACTATTTATTCCAAATTTGATGCCTCTAACTGTGCTGCTCAAAAGGCATGCAATTTTAAAAATTTCAGTGTCCAAGTTCTTCACCAGTTTTAACAGTATTTTTATAGTCTTCTAAGCAAGTAAGCTCATAAAACTGAGAAAAACCATGGATAGAATTTTAAGAGCTTAAAAAAGTAAATTGACTTCTGCTAACAAGAAATGTATATAGTATTCTGAGATTATTTTACTGTTATATATCTTGAAATTTATGATACTCAAGTCCCTTGATGTCAACAAATAAGAGCAATAAACTAAATGATTGCTTTGACTAGACAACACTCAGAGGAAATCTTGAACAATGATTCTATGTGGCACTTTGCCTCATAAACACTGATTATGATTTAAGAAAGCAAAAATAGCCATGAATGCACATCAATGTTTTTTATTATTAAATTTATTGGAGTGAAATTGATTAGTAAAAATTACATAGGTTACAGGTGTAAGATTCTACATCTTCTATGTGTTATATTATGTATTCATCACTCAAGATCAGTTCTATTTTTACAATCATTTATTTGTGTCCCTGTATCTTTTTTCCCAGCTACTTCCCCCTTTACTTTCAGATAACAACTAAATTATTAACTGTCTCCATGAGTTATTTCTTTGTTGCTTTCAATTTTATTTTCCACATATGAGTAGAATTATGTAGTTTTTGTTTTTTCTGTCTGGCATGTTTCACTGAGCATGATGATCTGCTCATTTTTAATTGAATTTTATTTGCTTTTGTTTCTATTTTGATTGTTCATTTAGTCTGTTAATTAGATTCCAAATATAATTGAGTCTTTATGTGTACTTTTGAGTGATATTGAAATGAACCTAAAATAAAACTGTATGCATGTTAAAATTTAAGCTTGCAAAAAGACTGTTTTATTATTTCTCTGAAATATTTCACAGAATGTATTTCATTTAAGTGCACTGTATCCCAAATGCTTTTTTATTTTTATTTCCAAAAATGCACTTGTATATAACTGGTAGTGTGACATAAAGGAAGTGCATGGCACATTCTGATCAAGTACTTTATGTCTGAAAAATTAATATTTTATTCACATAAGCCATCACAATTCACAATAGCATGGACTTGTGTGAAATTACATTGTGCTAAAATATAAAACTTAATGAAACTTAACCATATAAGTTTATTTTTATATTTTGCAAAGTTTTATTTTGAATATAACTAATAACACCTTAAAACATTAATGACAGTTATATGTGTAAGTTCTCTAAAAGATAATGTAAATATAAGTGCTTGACAGCAATTTTTTCTATAATTACTTTCATGACATATTGTTACTCATTATTTGATGAGAAACATCAACACAATTTATAAATATTGGCCCTTTTAGAATACTGATTTCAGATTATTAAACAATGCTTGCTAAAATTTCTGGAAAATTTTCAAAAGTTTAAAAAATGACAGAATATTTTTTTCACTACATTGTTTTAAGGAAAATCCAAGAAGCAGGTTTAGAAGTAAAATACCTTCTTTCATAATTTTTAAGATGAAGTATATTTTGATAACATTCTTTAATTAAGTAGTAAGAATTTCATTGGTACATCTTAATTGTAGAGTGTGTATATATCTATATTATTTACCATGCAATTTTTACCTATTTAAATTTTATTTTCTCACATTAATGTTGATCAACTTAAACTTTTTTTTTGTCTACTCCAACCCTCATTAATCTCTGGTCACCACAACCCTGTTGTTTCTATTCATAAATTTATTTTTGTTTTGTTTTGTTTTGTTTATCTTTATTATTGCTGTCTTTAGTTATCTTTCATGGGACAAAAAAACATAGATCCTATTTCCATTAGGCTGACATATTTTATTTAACTTGGGTGGAAAGTGTTTGCAAAGGCTAGATTTAGAGAATAAATATAAGAAAATACTTAAAGCTAGTGTGTTCCGAAGCAGCTAGCTAAATGTAGCCTTGAAATTTCCAATGCTCTTCACTCAGCACCTTACACCAAGCAAATAACTGGTGGCTGGCTAAGACTCTGGGATAAAGGTTAAAAATTATATTACCAATAGAGATAAGAGAGAATGCAAATGACAGCCTTACATTGATGGCTGCCTTTTGTGCCACCTGTTACTCTGCTGCTCACTGGAGTTGCCTTGTGTCATTGAAGCTTTTCTACTGCTGCTCACTGTGGTAACTTCACATCACCACATATGTCTCATTGACACTCACTCTTGTGACTCAGCAATGTCTCAGGTTTCTCACATCTTGATAACTAAAGCTGGATTTTGTTTTGTCTTATGTTTTTCATTGCCCCTTACTCGGGTGGCCCTTTATTGTCCTAGGTGTCCAACTGCTGCTAAGTTTGGTGGTTATATGATCCACAGATGTTCCACTGCCATTCCAAGGGTAGTTTGAGTCATCTCAGGTTGCCACTGACACTCACTTAAGGAGTTAAATATCACTGCAGTTTCTCAGGAACTACTCACCAGACAGATTCTGTGTTGTTACTTGTGTCTTACTGCCATTTACTGGGAGGGTGGTCATGGTGGTTGTGTCTTTCCAGGTGTCTCAACTCCACTACCAGGTGTGATTTTGTGTTTTGCCAAGTACACCACTGAGCTCACTGTGGTGGTTATGCTTTGTTGCAAATGTCTCACTGTCACTTACTGGAGTGGCTCTGCATCTTCTCAGGTGTCCCCCTGCAGTTAACACATGGGGCCTTACATCTTTCTTGGTATTACACTGCTGCTCCTTGGGTTGAATCCACATAATTCCAGGTGTCTCTCCGCTGCTCACTAGGGTGACTTTGTGGGGTTCAACTTGTCCCACTGACTCACACTGGGCTAGCTCAGCTATGTCCCTGGTGTGGCACTGCTACTTACACTAAATGTTGTTCCAGTCGTCCTAAATCCTCTCACCAGGGAGGTTCTAGGTCATCTCTTGTGTCCAACTGCTGTTCTTAGTGTGTTTCTGCATTGTCACAGGTTTTGTACTTCTCCTTCTTAGGGTGGCTTTATTTATTTGCCAGAACAACACTGTGATCACCAAGGTTCATATGTTCTCTCACAAGAGTCCCATTGCTGATTACTCAAGTGACTCAACCTTTCAGGTGTTTCCCTGCCATTAATTGGTGTGGCCCCACATCTTCCACGTGTTGCACTGCTGCTTGCTGGGGTGGATCTTTATCATTCCTGGTGTCTCATTGCAAATCACAAGGTTTCCTTCAATGCATTCAAAGTGTCTCAAAGTAGCTTATTTCTGCTCTCTGGGGTGACTTTGCATCATCTCAGATGTCTTACTGCTGCTCACTAGAGTGTCTCGGAATTATTTCAGGTATTCCACTGTCACTTGCTGGAGTTGCTCAGTGTCATTGATATTTCTTTCTTCTGCTCACAATAGTGGCTTTGTGTTCTCCCAGGTGTTTCCAAAATGTTCCCTGGGGTTAGTGTGTTTAATTCCAGGTATACTACTTCTTCTCCATGTGGTGAGTTTGTATTTTCTCAATTTACCCACTCCTCCTCACTGGGGTGTATCTATTTCATTTGGGTGTCACAGTGCCACTCACTAAGGATGATTTGTGTGGTTCAGGTGTCCCAGTTTTGCTCAGTGTGATGGCTTTGTGTCATGCCAAATGTCCCACCAATGCTCATTGAAATTACTCTGCCTTGTCCCAGGTATTCCACCTTCAATCCATGTAGTTGACTTTTGTCATCTCAGGTGTTTTATTCTGCTTCCTGGGGTGGTACACTCTAGTTCCAACCATTTTACTGTCTTTTACTAGAGAGACCCTGTGTCATTTCAGCCTTCCAACTGTCACTTACTGGGGTAGTTCCACATCATCTTATTTGTCTCACTGCCACTCATGGCATGTCAACGAAAAATTTTCAGTGATTTATATCTGCTAATCTAGCTGGGTCTTCATCATTTTATGTGTTCCACAACTACTTAGTGAGGTGAATCTGTAATTATTTAAATGTCCCACTGTAGCTCATTGGTGTGATTCTGTGTTTTCTCAGATTTTTCACATCTGCTTATTTGCATGTCTCTGTGTTTACCCAGTGCATCACTATTTCTCCCTGCAGAAAATTTGTCATTTTAGAGACACAAGTAGCTCACAGAATTGTGTTTGCATCATCATAGAGTCTCACTGCTGGTCACTAAGGTGGCTTCACATCATTTTAGGTGCCCCAATTCCACTAACCAGGGCATTCACATGTCATTTCCAGTTTTTCACTGTTGTTCACTGAGGTAGCTTTGCGACATCCAAAATGTCACTGCTGCTAACTGGGCTTGGTCATCATTATTTTAGGTTTCTCACTCCTGCTCAATGGAGTGGCTTTGCATCATTTTATCTTTCTCATTGTTACTCACTCTGGCAGCCCTGAGTCATTTCAGGTGTTTCACTCTTACTCATTGTGGTGGTTTTGTGTTTTTTAAAGTATACTACAGCACCCACTTGGGCAGATCCACATTGTCCCTTGTGTTCCACTGCCATTAAGTAAAATGACTGTGTTGGTTCAGATGTCATATTGATTCTAATTGGGTTGGGTCCACCTATTCTCAGATGTGTCATTGCCATTCATATAGAAATCTGTAAGTCATTTTAAGTTTTCCACTATTATTCACAAAAGTGACTCCACTTCATTTTATTTTTTTTTCTGCTACTCATGGCATCACTAAGTGTTATTTAGGTGTTCCACTGCTGCTCACACAGGTGATTTCACTTTATACCCAGTGAACAATTTCACCTTACTCAGGTGACTGTTTCCTTCCAAATTTTTGACTGCCAATCACTGAGGTTTCTATGCATTGTCTTAGATGTTCCACTGCTACTCATATGGGTGATTTTGCACCACTCAAAGTATTTTAGAAACCTGGAACTACACATAACAACTTGTGTAAGAGCAGTGAGACAACTAGGATGACACAAAGCCACTAAAGTAGTGGGCAGTGGTATACCTAAATCAATGCCGAGCTATTCCAGTGAGTGAGAGTTAAAGATCTAAAATGAAAAAAAGACCTCAACAATGATTTCACATCACCACCAACTCAATTAGGCAGGATTGTGAAAGCTGGGACCACATAATGGCACACAAGTAAATGCACTATGACACCTGAGAAGAAAAGAAACCTCCCCTGTAAGAAACAGTTGCAAACCTGGAACCACATTAAGCCACCCCAGGAAGTGGCAGTGAAACCACTTGAAGGACATGGAGTCACATTCAAGATTGGCTATAAGGCATCTAGGACAACACAAAGGAATACCCTTGAGTGAAAGTAAAATATTAGGAGCAACATGAAGCAAGTTTTGAAAGTTGCAGTGGGACACCTATAATCACATGGAGCCACTGGATAAAAGCAGTTGGACATCTAGGAATGAAGCCATCTCTGTGAACAGCGGGGCAACTGGGAACTTGAAAACCCACCCCAGTAAATGTCACATGGATGTATAAAATTATACAAAACCCACAGTAAACTGCAGTGGGACTCTTAAAATGATGCAGAGACACTTCACTGAGGGGTAATAGGATATTTGGAAAAATGACGAGCAACCTGAGAGAGGTACATTTGTACACTTGAGATGAAAAGGAGTCATCAAATGAGAAGAAGTAAAACATCTGAGACAACACAAGGCAACCCCAATGAATGGCAGTAGGACAATTCAGACAAGTTTGATCAACCCCACTAATCAATGGTGAGAAAGCAAGACCACTACCAAGCAATCCTGGTGAACTTCAGTGAGAACATTTGGCGAGGTGGAGCAACTCAGTGAGCAGCCACTAAACATCTATTATGAAAGAAAACCACTCCATGAATGACAATGAGACACTTAAAACTATGCGGAGCCACCCAACTGAGCATCAGTGAGACACCTGGGATGATAAAAAGCCGTGCAGGAAAGTAACTTTGGGACATTTGGGACCACAAGGAGCAACCCCAGTGAGCAGCAGTGAGAAACCATTGACCAAGCAAAGCCATAACAGTGAGTTCCAACAGGACACCAGAAACAAAACCAAGTCATCTTGGTGAGACTCAGTAGAACACCTGACACAAAACAGAAGTAGATGACTGAGTGGCAGTGTGACACTTGAGATCAAGCTGAGATACCTCAGTGAGGGGCAGTGAAACACTTGTGGCACTGCAGGACCACTTCAGTGAGCCACAATGAGACACAAAGAATTATGTGGAGCAACAGAAGTAAACAGAAGTGAGACAACTAAAAAGACATCAGTGAGCAATAGTGGTATTCCTTGAACAGTCAGAGCCACCCATGTTAGTGGCAATGAGACAAATAAAATGTTTCAAATTGACCCCAGATAAGTGACAACATAAGAGGAAGTGTACAACTGAGATAATGCAGAACTACATTACTGAGTGGTAGAGAGACACCAAGGATGACCCAGAGCCACCTTTGTGAGTCGCAATGAGACGATTGCAAAGAAGCAAGCCAACCCAGTTAGTGACAGTAAGACACTTGACATAACACATAGACATACTATTAAGAAGTTTGGGGAAAACTGGCATGATAAAGAGTCACCCAATTAAGTGGCAGTGGTAACCTAAAAGTACACATATCCACCCCAAGAAGTGGCAGTGAGATCCCTGGAATGACACAGAATAAGCAAAACCAGGAGAATTAGGACACCAGAGATGATGCAATGCCACACTAGTGAGCTGTTGTGAGATATGTGAAACAAAGAAGTGTAACCTAAGTAAGCAGGCAGTTTGAAACATGAAACAAAATGAAGCCATCCTCATCAGTTTCAGTTTGACACCTGGGATAATCCAAAGCCACACAACTGTGTGGCAGTAGTATACTTGAAAAGACTAAGAGCCACCACAATGAGTGAAAAAAAAACCAAAACACAGTGACACAAAACCACCACAGCGAGCAGCAATGAAACACCTGATATGATGCAAACCCAGCATACTAAGGGAGAGTGAGACACTGGGAGTGTTGATCCATCCCAGTGAATGAGAGTGGGTCCCACAGGAAAATGAAGTGCCCCTCAAATGAACTGCATTGGAAAACCTGGGTTGATGCAAACCACTAAAGTTAGTGGCAGTTTGACACAAAAGACAATGCAGAGCTAAGCCAGTGAGCAGAAGTGAAATACCTGGGAAGAAGTAGAGCTACCACAGTGAGCTATGTATGTGTGTATATAAAAAAGCATGCAGCCATCCCAAGTAGCGAAAGTGAAACACCTGGAACTACACAGAAACACTCAAGTGAGTAACAGTAACATATGAGGGATGAAAAAGATCTTACATGTGAACTAGAACAAGATATATAACATGGACCCACTTGAGTGAGTGAGTGAGTGACAAAAGAAAAAAAAACTGTAACGACGTAAAGTTACCCTATAAGCAACAATGGAACACATTTTTGACACAAAGCAACCAAAATGAATGGCAGTGAGAAACCTTGAAATATACAGAATATCTCCAGTGAGTGACAGTGAGACACATAGGATATAAAGAAACCCACAGGGGAGTTCCCTGGTGGTGTAGTGGCTTAAGGTTTCAGCGCTGGCACTGTCAACGCTGTGGCCTGGGTTTGATTCCCAGCCAGGGAAGTACCCACATACCAAAAAAAAAAATAATAATAATATAAATAAAAATAAAAAATAAATAAAGAAACCCACACATGTGAGCAGATGTGGGTCACCTAAGAAGATGCTGACACACACCAGGGAAGAACAGTGAGACAACTTGAAAAACAGAAATTCACCCAAGTTAGCAGTAGTAACAAAGCAGGAACAATGAGAGAGCACCCTCATGAGCAGCAGTCAGACAGATGTATCAAAAGAGAGCCAACCCATAAAACAGCATGGAACACCTTGGATAAAAGAGATTAACTCCAGAAATATGTGGAGGAACACCTGACACAAGCACAATCATCTAATTTAGCCTCCATGTGGCACCAGGTATAAGAGAGAGCCACAACAGTAAGAAGCAGTGTTATAACTGAGATCATGTAGAGTAACTCTAATTTGTGGTACTGGGACACTAAAATGTCATGAGCCACACCACCGAGCAGTATTGAAAAAACTGAAATAATGCAAATCTACCCAGGAAGCAGCAGTGATATAACTGAAATAACACACACTTACTCAAGGCAGTGGGAGTTAAACACATGGGACAACACAGAGGCACCCCAGTGAGTGGTAGAGATCAATGGAATGACACTCAGCCACTCTAGTAAGAGGCAGTGGGATACCTGAAATAAGTTGCAGAAACTTTCATAAATGGTAGTAGGCACTAAGGATGATCATAAGCCATTTCAGCTAGTGGCATTGGGACACATAAGATGACACCTAGCCACCCTAGAAAGCAGCAACGCACATCCACCTCAGTGATTGGCAGATTAACAATGGGAATGACACAGAAGCACTGTAGTGAGCTGCAGTGGATCACTTGAAATGAGACAGACCTCCATTGTTAATGGCAGTACAAAACCTGGGACGATGCAAAACCACCTGAGTCAGTGGCAGTGTGGCATCAGAAAAAAACAGAGTAACACAAGTAAACAGAAGTTAACACCTAGAATATCATGAAGAAGCACCAATAAGAAGTTATGAGTCATCTTGGATGATGCAAAGCCATCATAGTAAAGGGAAAAAAGGACACCTGCTTGAATGATATGATGCCATTGAAGTGAGTGGCAGTGTAGAACCAGGGACTATGCAGAGCCACCCCTGTTAGCAGCAATGAGACACATGAAATAACATGGAGTCACCTTAATGAGTGGCAGTGGACTCATGAGTTGCAGTTAAGTCACCACAGCAAGCAGCAGTGTAATGCCTACTAAGACACAAAGCCACCTAAGTAAACTGCAGTGTTATAGCTCAAAACACACAAAACAATGCAAGTGAATGAAACTATGACACCTAAAGCCAAGCAAAGCCACTTAGTAAGTGGCAGTAGGACACCTGAAAAGACACTGAACCAGCTGATTGAGCAGAAGTGGCAAACCTGAGATGAAACAAAGAAACAAAGTAATGGGTAGTGAAACAATTGAAGTGATGCTGAGTCACCAGAGTGAATGTCAATGGAACACATAAGACAGCATAGAGCCAATCCAGTGAGGCTATGAGACACATGCAAGGACTCAAAGACTCCAATCTGCAGCTGTGAGACACTGGTGATGACAAAAAGCAACCCAAGTAAGTAGCAGTGTGACAGCTCAGACCACACTGTGCCACCTAAGTAAACAAAAAAGTGACAGCAAGGAATACAACCTTCCAACCCAGTGAAGGGCAGCAGCACAGTTGGTATTAGGTGGAGCCAAGCCTATGAGCACAATTGAGACACCTGGGACAATGGCAAGTCATCCAAGATAGCAGCAGTAATATATCTGCAATAACACCGAGTCACCACAGTTAACAGCAGCAGAACACCTAAGATGACATGGAGGCACCCATGTAATAAAAAGTGATATACCTGAAACAACATACAGCCACCCCAGTAAGTGGCAGTGGGACATCTGGGACATGAAGAATAACCTCACTGAATACCAGTGGTACACCTGGGATGCCACAGACCAACAACAGTAAATAAATATAGAAAAACTGAGACAATGCTTGGCCACTTTAGTGAACAACAATGAGAAACATGGGACGACTGGAAACCATAACAGTGAGCACAAATGAGACAGTTGGCACAACAAAGAGTAAGCACAGAAAGTGGCATGAAATACCCAGGATGACGAGGATCCACCCCAGTGTTTGGTGGTGGGAAACATGAGCCCAGGCAGAGCAAACTCAGTTAGTTTCAGTGGAACACATAAAATGAAACAGGGCTATCACTGGGAATAACAATGAGACAACTAAGACTACAAGAGTGATAGAAAGAGAAGTTACATTAGGTGGTGAACTTATTATACATCAAGTTGACAATGCACTGTAGAATTGTATGCCTGAAACCTATGTAATCCTTGCTAACAGATGTCACCCCAATAAGTCTAACAATAAAAATGAATTAAAAAAATTGTAATGTCCAAACAATAAACAAATGATTAAAATAATTGAAAATTAAAAAAAAATAAAGTTCTTAGAGTGAAAAAAAAAAAGAAAAACTCTAGTGAGTGGCACTGGGAAACTATAATGAAACAGAGCCATCCCAGTGAATTGCAGTGGGGAAATAAAAACAATGCAAACCTATTCCAGGGAGAACCACTTGTATACATTAATAAACACATTAAACCAAAGTGCAGCCTAAAAACACCAGGGAATATAAGAATTCACCCCAGTTAGAGGTAGAGAATAAAATGATACTGAACCATTGTGGTAAGTGGTAGTGAGACACCCAGGTAATAAGCAGTAAATACTTGGATGACATACAGCCATCCTAGTGAATGGCAATGAAGAAGTTAATATGATGAGAAACCACCCCTCTGAGGAGCAGTGGAACATCTGTGATGACTTCTGTGATGACTGAATAACTTTTGTGAAAGACAGTTAGGTATCTACATTGACACAGAGTAATTCACAGTAAAACACCTAAATTCACACAAAGGCACACCTGTGAATAGTAGTGAACATTTGGGAAAATGCATAGCCATCGCAGTGGCAGTGGAACACCAGAGGCTATTTTAAGCCACCCTAATGAATGGTAGTGAAACTCCTGGGACAATGACTTGCCACACCAGGAAGCAGCTGTCAGACACTTGGGCAAAACCAAGCCACACCAGAGAGTTGAAGTAGAACACACATGGAGTGTTGCAGAACCACCCCAGAAAGTAGAATTTGGATGCCTGGGACTATGTGGAGCTACTCCAGAGAGTGAGAGTTGGACACCTGAGACAAGACAGAGCCATCTCAGTGACTAGCAATAAGACACCCACAATGACACAGAAATCCTCCAGAAAGTTTCAGATGGACACCTTTACTGATCAACACCCCCACCATAAAGAGCAATGTGAAACCTATAATGACACAGAGCAACATTAGTAAACACCAATGGGTCATCTATGATGATTCAGCATCACCTGAGCGAGTGGCATTTGTACTCCTGGCATGATGCAGAGCCACATGAGTGATCAGAAGAGAAACATCTGAGACAATGCAGAGTAATTTTAGTGAATGGCAATGGGAAAATTTAGATGATGCTGAGCAACCCAGTGAGTTGTGGTAAGAAACCTAGAATGAAAAGGAGCCACCCCAGTTAACTTCAGTGAAACACCTAGAGATTCAAAGCTACTCAGTTAGGGAAACTGAAACACCTAGACTGAAACAAAGTGACTTCATGAGGGGCAGTGGAACACCTAGGATGATATGGAGCCACCTCAATAAGAGCCAGTAAGTCACCATGGACAATGCAGAGTCACAAAAGTGAGCTGCTGTGAGACACCAGGCACCATATAAAGCCACCTAGGTGAGCGATCTTGGAACTTCTGGGAAAATACAAAGCCACCCCAGTGAGAGGCAGTCAGACACCTGTGCTAAAGCAGAGCCACTTTAGTTAGCAGCACTGAAATACCTGACAAGATGCAGACCCACCACAGTAAGCTGGGAGGACATTAACCAATGCCAGTTAGACACAGTAGAACTTTTAGGTTGACACAAAGCCACCCAATTGAGCAGCATTATGACACCTGCAATCATGTGCAGTCACCCAAGTGAGCGGCAGTGAGACACATGTGATGATGAAGAACCACTCTTATGAGCAGGAGTGGGGCACAAATGACAACCCAGAACATCTTCAGTTTTAGTGGTATAGAGACTACAGGGCAGACACAAAGTCACCACAGTGAGCAGCAATGGTATATTAGGAATGATCAGAGTGACCCAAGGTTTTGGCTGTGAGAGAAATTACATTGCTGGGAAGGTTGAGTTAAAACTATTAGAATTTTTGTGCTGGAAACTTAGAATTAAAGGCGGAAAAAAAATGAGGCACTCAGAAAAAGTAGGGAGGTTGCAGAATAATTAAAAGTTACCATTATGTTCAGTAGAAAAACAAAGAAATTAGTGAACGTTAAAGGAAACATGTAGAAAGTATATATAGATAGTTGCAATAAAGGATGTTGAAAGAGATAGAACTTTGGTGAATAGGGGATTAGAGAAAAAGTTAAATGAAATGAATGTGTCAGAGAAAAATGTGTTAACAAAAGTTTGAAAGAACACAGCAGGAGGGTTGGGAAAAAACTTTTGACAGGGTCACTATCAGCATCATAAACAACAGCTGCGATTACTAAGATTAGTCCTTCCTCAAAAATCATTTATAGAGGTACCTAATTGTGCCAATGTGGCACAATAACTGAGTTCATATCAACTCTTTTCTCACTTCCCATAGAATCCTGATAGAAGATCTATTTGCCAAGAACTAGGATAGAATGATTTTGAAGATGAGGTAGATGAGGACAGTAGGTGAGTGAAAGCTTTAATAGGTGAAGGGGTAGGTGAAAAAATGAGTCTTAGTGACTGCTATTTGAGTGAACAGACACTTGACTGAAGAAACCACTTGAACATTCAAGAAAGGGGTGGGATTTAAACCAAACTGCCACAATGGCTTCTGATGTTTGTCACTGTGCTGATCTCCACAAACCGCAATGTGTTGACTCCCTTAACTTTCTTTTTTTTTTTTTTTTTTTTTTTTTTTTTTTTTTTTTTTTTTTTTTTTTTTTTTTTTTTTTTTTTTTTTTTTTTTTTTTTTTTTTTTTTTTTTTTTTTTTTTTTTTTTTTTTTTTTTTTTTTTTTTTTTTTTTTTTTTTTTTTTTTTTTTTTTTTACTGTCTAGTCTTTTTATTTTTATTTTTATTTTTTTATTTTTTTTTTAATTCATTTTTATTGTTAGACTTATTGGGGTGACATCTGTTAGCAAGGATTACATAGGTTTCAGGCATACAATTCCACAGTGGAATTGTATGACTCTCTTAACTTTCAAGTTTAGGAAAACTCCAGGCCTAGTTCACTTGGTAGGGGCATCTTTCAGCACCGAAGCCTTAAACCACTACACAATCAGGGAACTCCCAGGGGCATCATTTTGAGTCTGTGATTTTTCATCTATCTGGCAAGGCTTGGTTAATTTCTGTAATAAGACATTATAACAGTATAGCAGTAATTGTTTTTATCAGCAATCATTGTATTTGTTTTTTATGAACTTAAAATTAGTTGTCATGTATTCTCTTCTGCATACTCTGCAGCTATTTGAGTACTGTGATACTTCCTTAAAGGCTCAAAAATTTGCACAATGACCTCTTTTTTATCTTCACTACAAATAAGTCCAGATGGCCAGGATATACACTTTTGGTCTGTGGAGACACAACTAACAGCAAGGCCCAGGAAGCCAGCTCTGATTTGTCACCACAATTTGCTAATATCTGAAGGCATAGTTAATGCTTTCTCTTATCTGCCATGCACTGATCTATTTTACCATCTTTTTGTGGATCACATTCACATCATCTGTTATTTTTATTGCTCAGAAAAGCTCCGAATTTCAGCCCAGAAGACTTACCAGCAACTAGGTATTAGCATGCAGATGGAAGTTCAGCAAAAAGCATTGGAGATTTTAGAGCTGCATTTAGCAAGCAAACTCAGCCTTTGAAACATTAGCTAGAAATAAATATCTTACAATTATTCTTGGAATCTGGCCTATGTGACTCTTTCCCATCCCAGTTGAATAAAATATCAGTCTAAAATGATAAAATAAATGTGATTTTCCTTTCTCTAGAGATTACAAGGAAAATCTAAGAACAAATATCCAAAATGAACACACATAAAATTAGTAGATATAGACAATAGGGTGGTGGTAACCAGAGATCAATGTGGTTGGGGGCAGAAAACAAAATATTTAAGCTGATTGACATTAAGGTGGGGGAAGAAAACTAATCATTGGTGAATACAGGATTATACAATTAAGTTTGTGAACTTGCCACCAGACACTGATGTTAGCAGCACTATAAAACAACTCAGTAAGTCTTCATAACCTTTGTATATGTTTGCCTCACACCTGTATTTGTGTGGATGTGTAGAAATTATTTTTTGCTTAGTGGCATTCATTATTTTCATTGGATGTTTTTGTGTGCTGTCAAGAGAATGCCAGAACTTAAATTGGAACAATGAACAAACATTAAATTTTTTGTTAAACTTGACAAGGATAGAATGAAATCAGGGACATGTTTAGTCCAAGTTAATAAAATAATGGAATAAAAAATGGCAGTTTACAAATGAATTAAACACTTTTCTGAGGAGAAAGAAAGCATCACTAATGAAGAGAGGTCAAGGCAGACAGCAACAATGAGATCTGATGAAAACAATAAAATATTATGTCAAATTGTGCACCAAAATTGTCAGCTAACTGTGAGAAGCATAGTAGACAAGGTAAACATTGGCACAGAAACAGTCAGGAAAATCTTAACTGAAAACCTTAGCATGAGAAAGGTGTGTGAAAATATGATCCTGAAACAGCTCACTGATGAAGAAAAGCAATGGAGAGTTGAAGTTTTCCAAGACTTTTTGGAGAGGCAAGACAATGTTTTGGGCTTTGCTATCACTCATGATAGAACATGGGTGTACCAATACAACTCTGAAACAAATTGTCAAAGGGAAAATGAAGTCAGTGAAGTTTTCACAAACAAAAAAGTGCCCTCAGTCCAAATAATGAGTCAAAACAATATTGCTGACCTATTTTGATATCAGAGAAATTATTCGTTATGAATTTGTAAAAATTGGACCAAGTTTACCTTTTGAATTGCTGCATAGGCTGTGTGAAAAAGTAAACAAGAATGACATAAAACCTATCCCAACAACTTATGGCTCTTGTATCATGAAAATTCACCAGCTCACATGGCACTGTCTTTGAGAGAGCATTTAGCCAGTAAACAAACAAGTGTATTAGAACAATTTTGCTATTCTCCTGATCTGGCTTCCAATAATTTATTTATTTATTTTTTGGTTGGTTCCCTAAGCAGAGATTGAACCCGGGCTGTGGTGGTGAGAGTGCCAAAGCCTAGCCACTACACCACCAGTTAACACGCCTCCAATAATTTTCTTAATCCTAAAATACAAAAATATATTGAAATAAGAACATTTTGATCATATTGAGGACATCAAGGTTAATATGATTACAGCTTGGATGGGCATTTTAGAAAAAGAGTTCCAAAATTCTTTTGAAAAGTGGACTAGACACTAACATCTGTGTATAGCTTTTCAAGTAGAGTATTTTTAGGATGACCCTAGTATATAGAGTAGTGATGTATGTAGCACTTTTTCTATAGTGCTTTAGCAAATTTAATTGTCAGACTTTGTATATCTTAATGACGTATACGGATGCTGTACAATCAGGTTGTATTCCTAAAATTCTAATTAATCAAGCAATGGTTCCAGAATATAATTTATTTTAATAATACCAAAAATGCTTTGTAATTTTAAACTTGTCTAACAAATCTTACTAATAACAATGCAGTGACTAATTAGGAATTTTACATTTCTAAGTATTAAACATTAGTTCTCAGCAATATCTAGCAATTTTTTTCTAATAATCTAAAAGTAATTTTCTAAAATTAACAGCCATTGCTTTACTAATCAATGTGGTGATGTTTACCAACTAAAATTTTTGTAACAAATGGGCATAAATGTAAAAGTACATTAAAAAGCTGTGAAACAATCTCATGTTCTATACAGTTTAGAGCAGTTAAACATGTAGCTGTCACCACTTTTTTTAAGTGTCTTCATCGATCTTCAAATGACAACTTTTTGAGATATTAAAACACGTGATTTGGTAAAGGTTTAGAGACTCTCACAATCTACCATAGTGTCATTTCACAGAAGTACACACACGTAAACTGTGATTTGCAGTACTTTTAACACATTGCTGTATTCAAACATAAAACATTCAATCTGAATTTGCCTTACATTAGCCTAATATCTTCCTACAATTTACATTTCAAATGAAAAATGATATAAGATTTTAAGATACAGTGCACTAAAATGAAATACACCCAGTGAAAATTTATAAACAGGAGTCTACAATGAAGACACAAATCTTTAAACTTATACAATTATTTTTAGGCTATTTTCAAAGTCAATCAAAACATATACCAATCATTAAACCTGTTATAAGGGGAATTCCCTGGTGGTCTAGTGGCTAGGTTTCAGTGCTCTCACCACCATGGCCTTGGTTTGATCCCCAGACAGGGAACCAAACAAAATAAAAAAAAAAAATCTAAAACCCGTTATGCATTCATTGCTTTTTCTTCCCACTATAACCACAATTAATGTTCATGTGGTAAATTGTGACCTAAAATCTCATTTCAATTTATTCTGTCAAGATTTGTTTAGTCACAGAAATATTCAGTTCCTTACTACTTTTTGCTGGTGCCTGGAGTTCAAAGAATAATGAATTGCAAGATATTTCACAAGGAAATAACTTCCAGGATCTTATTTATTTATTTATTTATTTATTTATTTATTCATTTATTTAGGGCACCACAGCAGACCTCAGATTCTATTATTTCTTCCACAATAATTTTCAATCTGATCAACTTGCTGCATTTGACAACCCTTTGAAAATACTGTGAACTCTGCTGAAGCAACTGGCTGACTGTGAAATTTAGTTTATTTTATTCCTTATCACTATACAAAACAATGACGTCAAATTTAAATAAATAGCTGCAACTGCTCCCACCTCCTTCATTAAAAACTAGACACAGACAAATGTTTTCACAAAGACAGATAATTTAGTTCTTTATAATGGGCATGTTGAGGTATTTAGAAATAGTATTTTGGTTCATCGAAGCACTGTTCACAGTGGCCAAAACATGGAAACAACCAAAGTGCCCTGCGACAGATGACTGGATAAAGAAGCTGTGGTACATATACACAATGGAATATTACTCAGCTATAAGAAAAGATGAAATATTGCCATTTGCAACAGAATGGATGGACCTGGAGATCATCATGCTTAGTGAAATAAGCCAGACAGAAAAAACAAAGAACTGTATGACTTCACTCATATGCGGAATATAAAACTGAAAGCAAAGAAAATAGATATGAAGAAACAAATAACCCATGGACACAATCAATAGTTTAATGTTCATTTGGGGATGAAGGGTATAGGAAGGGGAGAAAGGGGAGGGGTGGTAGAGTAGGGGCGGAAGCTGGATACAGTGTGATGGAAGAGAAGTCACAATAGGTGATGAAATTATTATACAACAAGTTGACAATGCATTGTGGAATTGTATGACTGAAACCTATGTAAATCTTGATAACAGATGTCACCCCAAAAAGCCTATCAATAAAAATGAATTTAAAAAAATAGTATTTTGGAAGGTTCCAGTTCTGAATGCATGCAGGCTCTGCTTCATAAATGCAGACTTTGTCATCACGGACTGTCATTGCCAAGGTTTCCAGGCAGGGCAGGTTTTGGCGGTGGCATTCCCAGTTGAAAAAACACACATGGAGCTGACATAGGGGGACCATAAACACACCAGCAAGCAAGCAAGCTACTTTATTGCACCCCTGGGACCATATATACGTATTCAAACAAAAGTGGCATCTTGTCGCACCTGCCCAGTAGCAGTTGTTTGTGTTTTCATGGTTACATAAGAGAGTACATGCACAGTAAATGTCAGCCCCAGGAATTCCTCAACCCCAGACGTGGATTGATTATGCCAAGGTCAAGCCTGGGTGGCAGGCCTGGCTTTAACCCTTTACAGTGGGCCTGGCTGTAATTCTTTACAGGAGGCTTGGCTTTAAAACTTTAGGGACTGACAATCCACCCCTACAGGGCCACCGCATGGAACTTTGCCCATAATGCATATCCTTGAGCCCAGAGCCCACAGCATCAATATAGGGCACAGCAAAAGACTACCAGACTACTAACAATAATCATTAGGATCATTAGTATCCACTGTTAGGTGGATCCTAAGGAGTTCCACCAAGTGTGAGGGGTCAGCACATGGGTAACATTTTGACACAAGTGAGGGGGCACCCAACCAGCAATGCAATTAGCAGCTAAGTGATGTTGTTCTATACATAACGAGACTTAGTCCCGTAGTTCCACATGTTCCCCCACCACCCAACCCCACCCATTAGTCATTTCATAACCAAACAGAGGGGGTTGGTTATTATGGTCTTTGCAGAGAAAATTGTCCACTGCCTGGTGACGTTGATCCCATTCAGCAGTGCTGTTCTATGTACACAACCATGTCCAGTTGTTCAGGGAAACCAGGAGAATCTGCCATCAAAGTCCTTCAGCTGCCTCTACTGGTATTTTCATGCAGATCCAGAAGTGGGAAACATTATGCACCTGAGCAAAAGCATGTGCCCAGGACAGGATACTATTGCCTGTCATTAGCCTGGGCAGTAGGAAAAAGTAGAGAGTAACAGCAGTAAAGGAAGATCTTTACCCTCAGGTAAAATACAGGCAATGTGTCCATCTTGTGACAACATTGTGGCAGGTAAGGGCTTTGCCCCTGTCTATGGCATCCATAACCAAGACCACAACCAGCCCTTTACCGGATACCTTGATTGGGTGGTTACAAGATTAGGACCTCTTTTGGCCTCACAGGCCAAAAGGGCAACATAAATAGCAGCTAGCTGTTTCTTTATGAGGGAATAGAGGGCTTCTGCCCCTTTCCACAATTGAGACCAAAAACCAATGGGCACTTTACGAGTCCCATGTTTCTTCCACAAGCCCCATCCAAACCCATTGTCATCCACTGACATCGTTAAAAGGAACAGTATGGTGGTGTCAACCACCTGGGGTGTGGGCTTGAGCCACTGCCTGCTTGGTGGTTCAAAATGACTGTTCTATCTCTGGGGTCCTCTCTCAAGTAGCCCCTTGCCATATCAGAAGATGTAAGGGGCAATTTAAAGTGACTAAATGAGGAATAAACACCCTTCAATAGCCCAAAAAACCAAAATAGGACTGTAATTTCTTCACTGTTGTTACTGGGGATATGCCTGTATTTTATCTATGACTGCCTCCAGCATAACCTTAGCCTTACCTAACCAAACAAGTCACAAGAATTTGACAGACAACAGAGGTCCTTGGACCTTGTCTTCATTGATGGCCCACCCCCAGGTTTCGAGGGCTTCCCATAGACTGGTGGCCGCAGTCTCAAGCTCTCCAAGAGAATCAGAGGTTAGCATTATGTCATCAATATAATGGAACATGTGCACCCCTGCTGGCTTCTGCCAGGTGGCCACGTCCTGAACCACCAGTCCATGGCACAGGGTGGGACTGTGCAGATATCCCTGGGGAAGCACCAGGAAAGTCCATTGTCATCCTTCCCAAGTGAAGGCGAACTGTTCTTGACTCTCTGGTGGTTTATCTATGTAGAAAAAGGCATTTTCCAAATCCACAATGTAGTGATACTGGCCCAGTTCATGTGTGAGTTTGTCCATAAGATCCATAACATTGGGCGCTGCTGCATGTAATAGGATTGTCACTTTGTTCGGCTCTCGATAGCCCACAGTCATTCACCAGAGCCGTCAGGCTTTTTTACTGACCATATGGGAGAATTTTAAAGGCTATCTATGCATTGGATGGATCATATGGGTTTCTTCAAGCTTGAGAATGGTGGGACCAATCTCTTGGTGCCTTCCTGGTAGCTGATATTGCTTTATATGCATGACATGGGTAGCCTGGGGCAATTCCAAGGAGGCATAATGGGGATGCCCATGAACAATAGTCTTTACCACTCATGTATGCAGGCAAAATTCTCCCATTGTCGTCGAGATCCCCAATCCTTGAAACACATTCACCCCTAGAATATATTTTGCAATACAGGAAACATAGATTTTATAATCTTGTGGGAGCTATTGCCCTGTGCCCAAGGTCACAACTGCTTGTTTGACCCATATCATCCTGCCTCCATATCCCTCTATGGTGGCCATAGGACCACTAAAGCAATCAAGATTTCCATACAGCAAAGTGATATTGGCTCCAGTGTCCCCAAGGGCTATTACCCGCTGCACATTATGGTGGGACCAGTAAATAGCAAGTTCAACATGTGACCTCCATTCCCCTGGGTTCCCCCTCAGCTGGATACCTCGGCCAGACCCCTAGTCTCAGTGAAAATCAGTCAGTCTCAACTCCTGAATTGGGAGTGTAGCAGCTAGCAGGGGAGTAACCTGCTGCTCAGGTTTCAGCTGCTTCCACAGAGCCAGTAGTACTCCCATAGGCTGATGCTCTATTTTCTCTGTGGCTACTCCCACAGATAATAGATCAAACCATGTCTGCTTTTGGCTCACTCTCACTGCAGGCTGAATGCCACCCTTTTGAACCCCTTTATTCTTTGGGCATCCTTTGAGTGGGGGCCCCCTTGGGGCCCTGTAGTTGCCTCACCTGGCTGCCTTTTCTCTTTTGTTTCACTTCCACATCCCCCAATTGAACTAGGGCAGCTGTTATTTCATGCACCAGCCAATCTGCATAGGGAGCCAGAAGAGCTGCTATAGTCCCGAAAGTTCCTGGGAGTCCTGATGCTAGGATGAGGTCCTTCATCCTAGTGGTGAAAACTTTCTCATCAGGGCTATTATAGGAATAGCACTGATTATATCCGAATCATGACCTGTCACATGTCCATCTCCTGTATAATTTGCACTGGTCTGAGTAGGTAGACCAGTTGCTCACAGTCTCAGGCAATTCACCAGCATGTTCCCAAACTGTTTAATCCACTGTCATTAACCAATCAATCAAGGAATAATTCCCTGCATCATGTTTAGTATGGGCAATATTTTGTAGCCTTTGCCTCAAGGAGGAAAGTATCATAATTGAAGCCAGTTGGGACGTTTCATCAGGGGACAACTCTGTTTCTTCTGCTCCCTCATCCCATAATCTCAATAGCCAGCCCGGTACCATTTCCCCAGCCCTTTTCTGTACTTGTTTCATCAATTTGTGTAATTCAGTGGGCGAGTATGCAGTCATTGTCATATACTGCTTGGCCTGGGGAAGCTCCCTGGGGCTGATCCCCTGACCCCATTTGCTGCTCCAGCTTGACCTTTTGTTGCACTAAGGGGCGAGCCTGCAATATAGATATGGGGCTACCTGCCCTGGAGGACTGTACAGACTCCTCTGAGTCCTGCAGCATCCATTCAGCAGCTGCCAGTCTCTCTTCCAGCGTTTCCTCCACCACTGCAACTGGAGTACCTGTTGAGCTTGCTCCTGTATCTCCCAGCTGCTGTTCCACAGCACCACCAGAAACATCCAGGCTACCTGGTCGGTCACCTCTGGGTGTGCCAGCAGAACATTCAGTTTCATAGATTCCATGGTCTTCTTGATCTCCTCAGGTGTTGGCCCAATCTCATTCTAGTCTTCTGGAGCTGTCCATGTGGCCAGATATGGGGCCATTGGGTACCATAGGGAGGCAGGAAGTTATATTTCTTCCACCTGGGACCCTCAGAGGTGCTGGGGGTAGTACTCACATCATCCTGCTGACTACATCAAATGTCATTGCCAAGGTTTCCAGGCAGGGCAGGTTTTGGCGGTGGTACACCCAGTTGTAAAAAACACACATGGAGCTGACATAGGGGGGCCATGAACACACCAGCAAACAAGAAAACCCCTTTATTGCACACCTGGGATTATATGTACATATTCAAACAAAAATGGCATCTTATCGCATCTGCCCAGTAACAGTTGTTTGGGTTTTCATGGTTACATAAGGCAGTACATGTGCAATAAATGTCAGCCCCAGGAATTCCTCAACCCCAGACATGGACTGATTATGCCAAGGTGAAGCCTGGGTGGTGGGTCTAGTTTAACCCTTTATAGTGGGCCCGGCTGTAATTATTTACAGTGGGCTTGGCTGTAACCCTTTGGGAACCAACACAGACATAAAGCTGATTCCACTTGGGGCTTTGTGTTGTGTATGTAAGAATATAATGTGGGTTCTTATTGACAGTGTCAATAAATGCAATTGGTAGATTTTTGCTTAGATCTAATCAATAATATCGACAAGGTTTTTATCTAAAAATATGTTCACTATAAGCTTAAATATTGTTCTAAAGTAAAGTTATGTCCATGCTTCAATGTCTTGTCCTTCTAATTTATCAATGTGTACTATGAAATGTTAATATTATCAATGTATTACATTTACGAAATCTGTACATTATCTTTCTTTTTCATGAAAGCATTAATTAAAAAAAAAACCATTGGCTACTATGGCATATAAAGACTTTTGAACTTCTTATGTAATGTAAAAAACAACAAACTGTGAAATGGTTGGGACAATGTCATAACAATTGTGTGACCACCTGAATGGCATGTAAACACCCCTTTAGTTATTTTTCTTTTTTTTTTTCCTTAAATGTCTTCAGTATTGAGGCTTCTGCACAACCACAGGTCTCATCAAGCACCATAATAGCAAAATTAAACAAACAAAAAAAGACAATGCTAGGCAATCTCGTGCACAATTTTTGAGGGTCTGGGTGAGGCTTTGCTGAAGAAAATCATGCTTGTGTCAGAGAATGGGATTATTGAAAAAAGTAGTTGAAGGCAAAAGAGCATTACATTGAAAAGACCAGCAGCAAAGTTAATCACCAAGACCTTACTCTTTTAGCACCTTTTGGCAAGTTAGAATTAATTTTACTTGTACACATACACCACTTCTTTTGAAACACATGTTGGTGGGATAGCAAATTTGTGCATACACTATGAAAAACAGTATGGAGTTTTGACAAAAAAATTAAAAATAGAACTGCCTTGTGACCCAGCAATTCCAATTCTTGGTATTTATCCAAAGAAATTTAAAATACTAATTCAAAAAGACATATTCATTTCTATGTTCACTGCAATATTATTTGCAATAGCTGAGATTTGTAAGCAACGTAAGTGCTTATCAATAGATAATCGGATAAAGAAGTTGTGGTATATATATACAATGAACTATTACTTAGCCATAAAAAGAATAAAATATTACCACTTATGACAACATGCAAGTTCCTGGAGGGTATTAAGCTAAGTAAAACAAGTCATACAGAGACAGAAAATACCGTATGATCTCACTTATATGTGGAATCTAAGGAAAAACATAAATGAACAAATAAAACAGAAACAGACTCATTGATACAGAGAACAA
>PVJL010008527.1:0-66016 GCA_004026885.1 Lyroderma lyra
GTCTGTCTCTGCTCCCTTCCCTCTCCCCAACTCGCCCCCTTCTTGCCAACCTTCAGGTGTTTACTTGCAATTTGTGGATTTCTCAATAGCTGTTTTGTCACTCAGGGTCCTCTTTCTTGGCTCCTGGACAGCCGTTCAGTTGTGTTTTCTGGGAGAGGCTTTAGGGACCTCCTCACCATTCGCCATCTTGTCTTCTCTCCCCCTTATCTGCTAATTCGATCATTCCCAGTGGCTCATTTTTTGGGTCATGATGGGCACCTCATGTACACTTCTCATGCAAAAGATTAGATGAAAATAAAGACACCATTTTGGCAGCATGAAGGGACATTTTCAGTAGGTGAAGATGTAATTTTAATGTGGAAGAATAAATATTTTTAACTCTTAGTGCACCAATTGGGGTATATTTGGAACTGATCAATTTTGATTACATATTTACAAGTGCACACCTGAATACATAATTAAATAAATGTTAATGTTAACTAAATCTGCTGTTGTAGTATTGCAATGAGAAAATGTAAATGTATTTTGTCAGCCCATTTGCATTTAATGTAATGTCCATATGCATGTTTCTCAGACCAGAAAATTAAAATAATTCACAATTTTTTTCCTTTTGACAATTACTGACTGTGATTTATCAGAATAAATTATCTTCTATTTTTCTATATACAATTAAATTTTTATTTAAAAGTAGATGTAATATTTTATGACTACATGGTCTGTTCTTACTTGTTCTGCAGTGTCTGCACACTATGCCACTTTGGCGTCCCACACAACAGAGGCAGTGGGGGAATGGGAAGGGTGCCAAAAGGTGATGAAACACAGTAGCCAAAAATAAGTTTCAAGTGGTGCCAAGGGACTCCAACCTCATAGACTGAAAGAGCCCCAAATTGAAGCAACGTGTAACTTTTACTGGTGAGCATACAAGGAAGTGAAACTTGTTATTCTATGGTCTGTGCATAATGTTGTCTAGGTGACTGCTTTTTCCAAAAGTCCCCAAGGTGTTTCAACATGCATTGTATTTCTATAAGAACATATATGCCCAAGGACTCAGTGTAACGAAACAACCGCAGGGAGTAAACTCAGTACCTAAATCATTTCTGTTGCCACATGACCGATATTGGTCTTTCAGGTCACCAGGGAAGCAGCGTGAGACACAAGGCAGCCAGAGGCTTGATGATTAACTTCAGAATGGGTGAGGGGCTGTGCCTCACATCTGTAGAGTCCAAGTTCTCTCCTTTTGGGCCCTATGTGTATGTGTCTTTCTTAGGTTGCTCCTCCCTTGAGGAATCTTACTTGTCATTGACTACCCAGCCATCCTCCAGGGCAACACAGGGTGATGTGAGGTATTCTATACCCTCATGGCCTCCATGCTTAGCCTCTGCCTTAGGATGTCATGGGGAATACATGAGTGGACAGACATAAGGCAGTTGTAAGGCAACATGCCACTACCTTGTGGATAATTTTTTACTGGATATTTATGATAATATTGATAAAGAAGACACCTCCACCACACCTCTCATCATCTTCTGTCTCAGATCTCAGTGTCTGTCCTTCTGAGACTGCAGATGCTGAGCCATAGGGGCAGCTGTACAGCAGTGAGAGCTGGGTGCTGTCTTACTCATTGGTAGGTGAGCTTGGAGGCCTGGAAGCAAATGTGCATCTGAGAAAAGGAGAGCACACTGCAGATCTTGTAAAAGTGGACTCAGTGTACATATTGATATTGCTGCCCTAAACCCTGGGTACTTCCAGCTTTCTGACCTTCAAAGAGACTAAGTAGATGAATGTGTTTTTAAGAAGCATTTTTATCCCTGGGACTTGGAGATTCTGATAAGTTACAGAGTCAGGAGCTGAAAGAGAGCCTGTCAGTTTCCAACAAACCACAATGTGTCATTTACACAGGGGTTTCTTCATAGACATCAAGGGGAAAGTCTACAGAAAATAAAATGAAAACAAAATTAATGAAATGAATTAAATACAAAATGTCAGATAAGTAACAATGACTTCATTGAATTCCAATTTACTCCTCTATGAAGTAGAGATTATTGTACTTCTAAGTTCATAGTTATTGCCATTACTACATAAGTTTAAATTATCATATTCTATGGTCCTTGGCAAGTATGGTTATTACAATTGTCAGAGTTTATTTTAAAGAGGGAGGACACCTCTGTGCTTTCACAGCATTTAAAAAACTGTACTTTCACCCCTTCATAAAATACTTACAGAGCATGGAGGTAAAAACACTTGAACAGAGACCAGTCCTTAAGTTCACTCTTTTCTGAGGCATGAGCTCAATGGATCCTGAGCACTTCCCTGGTTGTCCCAAGTGCAAGTTTTCTTCAAATCCCCATTAAGAAATGGATTGCAAATGTGTTTCTCACCCAGCATCTAAAGATGCCTCTCCTCCAATACCAGCACTTTGGCCTCTGCTTTTCAAAGTATGTCTCCTATTAGTTATTTTCCATTAACAGACTTCTCCATATGCTCCTGACTATAAATCATGCTGTTTTTGCTACACTGAGGGATGACCCTGTTTCTCTCTACTGTACTAATACACCTATTGCAGTAGTTTTGATAAGGTTT
Organism: Lyroderma lyra; assembly: GCA_004026885.1. Classification (NCBI taxonomy): domain Eukaryota; kingdom Metazoa; phylum Chordata; class Mammalia; order Chiroptera; family Megadermatidae; genus Lyroderma; species Lyroderma lyra. The sequence continues at coordinate 2,581 of PVJL010008527.1, forward strand.
TCCATTCAAACTTAGCCATTGTTGAAAAAACTTCTGTATACTAAATGAGAAATAACATAGTGAAAAAAATGCTTTCAATTCTCAGAATTCTGCATTCAGAAAACATTGATAAACTTATTGATGAGGGTGCTTTGCTTCCACTTCATGCCACCGAGGGCAGAGTTACAGGACAAAGACGTGTAGATCAAGGGCAGAACCACAGGACCAGAGTTTGAGCATGAAGCAGCTCACATGCAGGACCTGAGATAGATTTAAAAGTTGCTTCATTCTGATGGTTTCTTTCTAACTTCCACTTTGTCTCTCTTGGAATTGAAATGTTCATAATTTTTATCTTATGCGTGCCCTGCATGGATATTTGTCAAAGGAGACAACCAGTCTTTTAAAGTCACAAGTCTGCAGATAAAATGGATTTAATCCCATGGTAGATTGCACCCAAATTGTTACCCATACCTGAGTTAGAAATTATATTGAGACTTTTGAGATGATGGTTCTTACATACATCTTATTATTTGTTTCATTGTTTCATGTGTTAGCATTTTGGGGGAATGTCAAGATGTGCTAAGTGTAGATTTTGTGGAATGGATATGAATATTTGGAGGGCTAATAGTGGACTGTGGTAGTATGAATCACACCTGGACCTGTGAATATTATATAAAAAATGGGAGTCTGTTATACTAGGTTTATTTAGTTATAATGGAATAGAATGACTTTTGTGGGTTGTCTTACTAACTCCTAACATAACCACAAGTGTTCACACCACAAGGAGGGAGATGAAGATAAGACTCCATTAGAAAAAGAAGGGGAGAAAGGGGAGGGGGTGGGAGAGGAGGGGGGGAAGCTAAATATAAGGTGATGGAAAAAGAAATCACATTAGGTGGTGAACTTATTATACATCAAGTTGACAATGCACTGTAGAATTGTATGCCTGAAACCTATGTAATCCTTGCTAAGAGATGTCACCCCAATAAGTCTAACAATAAAAATGAATTAAAAAAATATATATAAACAACAAAATAAATAAAATTAAAAAAAAGAAGAAAAAGAAAGCAATGTGATCATTAATAAAAGGCATGTTCCTCCTGACTGGACAGTGGGAGGAAGAAAGAATGGGGTTCCAAAGTTGTCCTTCTAACAGTTGCAATATAAAAATAAACAGACTACCAGTTTTATACAATTTGGGTTGCTATGGAAAATTCCACATTTTAGGTAGATTATCAACAACATTCATTCATTTCCCACAGTTCTGGATGTAGTAATTTTAAATCAAGGCATGAGTATTGTAACTGTTGTTGAGGGCTCATTGCATGATTCTTATTCAATGCCTTCTTGCTGTTTCTTTACACGGTGTAAGAGACAAGCAATCTCTTTGAGACTTCATTGAAAGAGGCACTATTTTCTTTCATAAATAATCCACTCTTATTATCTTTTACTCCCCTATCCCCAAATAGCACCTTTTAATACTATCCTTTTTAGAATTAAAATTTCAACATTTATATTTGGAAAGACCCATATATTAAAATCATAGCCCTCCTGTGGACTCTCTGGGGCATGTGTGGTTTTGCCAACACCTTGATATCATCCAGTAACACTTTTTCAATTTTTTTAACTCCAGAGTTAGATAAAATAAATGTGTGTAAATTTTAGCCACAGTTGTATGATAATTTGATTCAGCTGTCACTAGAAAACAACACAGGTCAAATGTGATTCTTACATCATCAAGCTTCTAAACATCTTGCTCACTATTGGGTGAGGACTACCAGTACTGCCTCAAAACAGGGCCATCCCTAGAACTGTGGTCTGAGAAAAGAAGTCTCTTCAGAAACTCAGCAGTGATTGTTATATGAAAGAAGGGATTCTGGCATACTTGCTTCATTTAGGTATCATGAGATAAAATATTATTCATGTATTATTTCAAAGACTTCTAATTCAACCACCAGTTTTTATAGCAGAGAAAGTCAGAGGGAGGTAAAGCTTTAAGAGAAGTAGAGAAAAACATAATCAGAAATGGAAAGTGGCTTCCTCCTGGATGTCAAGTTGAACAAAGAGAGCTGAGGAGGAAAAAGTTGGAAGAAGAGCCTCTCTTGCACGCAGACTTAGATTTCTAAAATCACATCTGAGAGACTCTGGTATAAGCGTGACAACTCATAAGCTCTGCATTCTGAAACCTCTCTTTCTGCCAGGATGATAAAAAATGTGACTGATTTTCTTCTTGTCATTAAACCTCTTTCACAGATATTTAATACTTAAAAGTTTACTATAAACTAAATTCTACTATCCCCCGCCGCCATAATTCACATGTTGAATTCCTAAAACCTAATAGACTGTACTGGGATAAGAACTTGTAGAAAGTAATTATCATTAAATAAGATCATGAGGTTGGGCCATTTTCCTGTAGATTTTGTGATATTACAATAAAAGGAACAGAAAAAGAAACATTACTCTCTCTCTACACCTTGTGAGATTACAGTGAATAGTCAACTGTCAGCTTTTTAGAATGAATTATTACCAGAATCAATTCATCTGGAAACTACATATAAGACTTTCTAGTCTTCACAATGTCATAAAATAAATTTTTGTAGTTTAATCCACTCAATTATTCATTTTGTGATGTCAGTTTTAGGTAATGGAGTCAGATTTTTGTTCTAAGACATGGGGTTTTGTTGTAAGAAGTACTTAAAATAATGTAAATGGCCTTGTTACAAGGTGATGGGTTCAAGGTGGAAGCTCACTCAAGTAAAAACAAGAAATTGTAAAGATTGTAATGAAAAGGTGTTGGAAGTTAATAAAGAAGACCAGCAAGCTATAGAGGAGGCTGCGGTATTATAAGAGGATACATAAGTAGTCATAAAAATATCAGCATTTAAATGTAGGCATTAAAAGCCATTCTAATAAGGCATCAGATGCAAATAAGAAACACATTATGGGTTTTTGGAGCAAAAATTATCCTTATAAAATGTTAAAGAGCTTGGCTGAACTGGTTTTTAGTGTTATGTGAAAGGTAGAACTTGTGAGCAATGAAACTGAAAACAGGAATTTAGCTGAGAGTATTTCTAAGCAAAGTGTAGGAGTGGCTTAGTTCCTTCTGTCTACTTCTAGGAAAATTTAAGGGAGAGAGATTAATTGAATATAGTAGTATTAATCAAATGCTGATTAGAATTTAGAAGTTTGAAAAAATATCAGCCCACATTATAGCAAAAGTGAAAAGACTTGTTTAGAAGAGGACACAATAAAGTTGTTGCTATACAATTTTATTTTTAAAAACTTGTGGGCATTTCTAATGGGTATTATTAGCTATCTCATAATAAGCCAGAATTGTAGATGGAATTACACTGGCAGACACAGTGTCAAGAGGGATAAAAAGATGCGGTTGAAATTTAAAATGCTGTCAGATTTCTTGAATTTTATGAAACAGCAAAATAATACAAATCAGATGTGGAGATGCATTATTATTTAAGAAGAGAGGAAATGACTTTGAAGAAGATTTAGAGGTCATCAGTGATTACTCGTTGCTATCAAAGACTTAGGTTACCACCTCAGTTTTAACAGGCAACATGACCTGAAATCACAGTCTTAGGGTGAAATCACCCTCTGCCAGAACCCAGGGTGTGTGATCTCTGCCAATAGAGTCATAATAAGACTGCCCTAGTAATTTTGGAAAGTGAGAGGTCGCCTCAGTGTGGTTGGGAGGTTAAACCACCACTGCATGAGGCACAGAATAAGGGACATTCAGTCCAAGATACATTTTCTCCAACTTTAATACCTTATGAGATTTACCTGGTAGGTTTTTGACAAACTTCGTCCTATTAATTCTTTTATTTTTTATTGTTCTTCTTTCAGATTAAGAAGGTATATTCTATTTCTGTTCCACCATCACATTTTGAATGCATCTAAATTGTCTTGTTTCATACGTTCACAGCTGGTGAGAATATTTTTTCTCTGGAAGAATTATGCCAAAAGTTTACCAATATCTGATGACCTTATATTTAGGTGAAACTTTAGACTTGAGATTTTAAAGTTGATGCTCTAATGAGTAAGAATTTTGGGACTGTAGGGATAGGTGTAAAATATACTGCATGTGAGAAAAACATGGTTTTGAGGGTGAAAATGTGAAATACTACATACTTAAGTGTGTTCTTTTTAAACATATATTTGAATTCTAATTCTCAAGTAGGATATTTTAAAATAGGACTTTGAGGAAGAAATTAAGATTAAATAAGGCAATAATGTGGTGGTTCAACACTAATAGGATAGGAACCATTTAAAAAGAGAAAGTGAAGGACTTCTCTCTATTATTTAATGACTCAGAAAGAAGATAGTCGACTGAAGGCCAAGTCAAACTTTCCACCAGGAGAGAAATTAGCCAGCATTTGGTTTTAAACTTTCCAACCTCCTCAAGAGTCATAATATCAATTACTTTAATTTAAGCCACACGTCTTAGAGTACTTTCTTTTGACAGCTCAAGCTGAGTGAGAAAGATTGACATTTTTAATTATATAAAATATTTTATATGTTAATGAACTAAGAATACACATGAAAATTATTAATAAATGAGAATAAAGCGAAAATAGAGGTATTAAATAAAGATAACAAACATTAGAATTTGTTTTAGAAAAGAAAACAGAGCTTTGTGACTCTGCAATTTTTATCTAACAAGAATATATCCTCTACTAACATATAAATTGAAAACCTTTTTATGTGTGCTCATGTGTGTATATGTGGAGATGATATTTATAATAGTATATCACATAGAATTATTTGCTAAGTGTCTTAAAGTAAGTCCAGAGACTTGGTATTTGATGACCATGTAAGAAAATGAAAATCACCTGAGGCAACTAGATGCCATACCCATGTACATATCAGGCTTTCTCCCTTTCTTCTATTTCCTCCTGAGGACACAGGAATCCCTGTAGTACTGGGGACAAAGCTCAGGAGCCATTGTTTCTGAAAACTGCTGGGTGAAGAGGAATATACACACACACACACATACACACACACACACACACACACACACACACACACACACACACACACACACATATATATATATATATATATTTTTCGTTAGGTTTTATGGGAACTCAATATAAAAGATTCATTTTCAATTTGAGTTATTTTTTATAATGAGTTAATCCTATATATTTGTAAAGAAACATGTGGCAGTTTTGTATTATTACTACTGCTGTTACTGTAATTTTACTTCAGCATTTCCAAAACAACCAAGATTGTGTCCTATATTCTCATAACTTACTGCAGAGTGTCAATTGTATGTGAATCCTTTTCACTGGCCAAATCCAGACGATGAAGACATTATATTCATACATACATACATACATGCATACATATATACATGTAATTGCGTTTTGAATACATCATGTCATTGTTTAGAAGAGAAGCAGTGGAGATCCTTTAGATGTTAGATGTTGAAAATTAAGTTAAAATGAATTTTTAAGCTGAATGGCCACTTTCTCACCATTATCTGCCCTCCTCTGTAGCTCTGGCCCTTAGGTTTCTTTTTTACCTCAAATTTAACACCTACCCCCAAGTGGTCCAACAACACCCATGTGAATTCTGAGCACTTTCTGGTGCCTTAAGTATTCCCTGTAGTGCAGTCCTTCTGCCTGTTTGCAGAGGTTTTTGTATGAGCTCACACTGACTTCCTCATGCTGTGCATCTCTTGCACAGTAATACACGGCCGTGTCCTTAGTTCTGAGGCTGTTCAGTGTTAAATAAACTTGGTTCTTGGAGGATTCCCTGGTGATGCTGAGTTGAGACTTAAGTGCAGGGTTATAGGTTGTGCTTCCACCACTCCATATAGCACCAACCCACTCCATTGCCTTTCCTGGAACCTGGCGTATCCAGTGCACAGCATTGCTGCTTAAAGAGAAACCAGAAACAGTGCAGGTAAGGGAGAGGGTCTGCGAGGGCTTCACAAGTCCTGGGCCAGACTCCTGCAGCTGAATCTGAGACATGATACCTGTGGAAAATGAGAATTACTGTCCATCAGTCATTTGCAGTCAAACTTTTCATAAACCTCTACCTGACATGTGAGATACTCACACTGAGGGGCTGTCACCAAGGACAGAAGTAAACACAGCAGTTTCATATTCCTCTAGACCACAACTCTATCTTCCCCAGAGACCTCAGTCCTGTGTGAAGAGAGAGCTATTGGCTCTACAGCTCAAGAGAGATTTTTAACCCTAGAGTCTATAAAAAATTTGCATGTGAGGCAGACTGTTCCTTATAATTGAAGAGAAATGGAGTGAATTTTTCTGGTTCTATCTGGGCCCAGCCTTGTCTTTTCTCTTGAATTTATATAAAGTCTGTGTTTTGGATAGGAGAACACCTGGTCTATCAGGTATATGAAAAGAGATAAAAAAAGCCTCTACATTTTAAAATATAAGAATAAATGATACATAAGTTGAGTATATCACATTTATTAATAGTTATAGATATTTGTAATAATTAAAGCTTTTACTCTTTTTTATTTTTGCTTTTTGGTATGTGGGTAAATCCCTGGATGAGAATCAAACCCAGGCCACAGCACTGACAGCACCAGCGACGAAGCCTTAAGCCACTACACCATCAGGGAACTCCCTAATTATTAAAGCTTTTAGCATTATTTCCAAACACATCTTGAACATCTAAAAGACTAAATATATTCAGTTTCAAATATATATATATATATATTTCCAATAAAACAGTGTTCTGATTTCAAATTTCTGAAAGTTATCCAATAACTTTGGTTTCTAATCTTTTACTTCTTTTAAACACATATGTCATTACTTTGGTCTAAATAAAGGCCTCTGAACTAGAGTCAGGTTTGATGAAACTTCATTGTTGATGTTGGACATTTAATATTGTGCTTTATTTGATTTTTTTCTTAAATGGAAAGCAGAATATAAATCTTTGGTATAACTGATCTGCATACATATATATGTGTATATATATATACATACATATGTGTGTTTAAATATAGTTTATAATGTAAAACTATATTAAGTAGTTTGAAATATAATTCCAAGTATCAAGCATTTTATTTTGATAGAAATCAGCATATTGTCTTTTACATTAAGTAATGCAAATCTGCTCATAACTTAGGAAAGGAAGCTTTGAGAATCCCCAAATAGTATCATATGACCACCAGAGCCATGTACAGGAAAGTTTACTTAACACAACGGTTTACAGAACAGTAGAATTCAACCAAGATAGCCAATCATAAAGGGCAGCAGCTGAGGATAATGCTAAATATCCCTATTAGTAATCGACCTTGTGTTTTGGTGCAAATTGTTTACATTATCTTATGAGATTTTAGTCAGGTATGGCCATAAGTAAACAGACAAAAGTAGATAAGAAAAAATGAGCATTTATTACAACAAATAATCATGCAGACAGGAGGCTCAGATGCCACACAGAGTGACAAGAAAGACATCAGGGTGGTCAGGAGACAGAGTGGGAGGTGGGCTTAGGACCAGGGGGTATAAGAGTTTCTCTAGAAATGAAGGGCAGGTTAAGTGAGTTTGAGACTGTCTAGCAATAGTCATTTCAATGGACTCAGAAATGTTGGAACATCTGCAGTTACCTGGGAGGTAGGCCTGTAAAAATAAAGGCAGATGAACACTGTGTTGTGGAATGTGTGAGCCAGATGAAGGTGGTGCTCTGGAAAGGTTAGTTGTCATGTGAAAGGCAGGCTTCAGGCTGAGTCCTGTGCTGTCTCTAAGGATTTTCTACCTCACAAAGGGTTATTTCTCCACAGCCAGAAAAGTTTGTAAAGATGCTGAAAAGTCATGGAGTAGAGTAGTTAATAAAATACATGGACATAATATGCAGAAAGTTCTTTTTTGCATTCTCACTGGAAGTACCTAGCCCTATTTTGTTTTTCTTTTACAGGCAAAAGACATTGCATCTTTAATCCTCTACTGTGAACCAAGCAGATTTGTCTGGAAAAAGAAGTTGTACACTCAGGAAGCTTCTTGATCAGATTTCTGAACACAACAACTATGAAGTACTCAAATTTCTCCCTGGACTTTGAGTTTTGCTCCCCTGTGCTTTCACCTCAGTTTCCAGCTTTGGTGTGGGGTTGTGGGGATATGGAGGCCTATATCCCAGTGTGCGCTTTGGAGACTTTTATAAACTAGTGTGTCTAGTCAGTCAATTTTTCTTCCTTTCCCACAAAATTCATTTATATATTATAATATACATGACATATATCATCATCTAAATTGTTGGCTTCTCATATATGGATTGTATTATGTTGAGGTACATTACAGACACATACATACACATATATACATATACATATACATATACATATACATATACATATACATATACATATACATACACAGTTCATGGAGAATTATATCATGAAAAGGTTTTATTTTTATTTTTAAATGCTGTATCTTTTTTATATCTATTTATGTAATAGTATAGTTTTAAAATTTATTCAGTGAATGTGGCATATCACACTGACTTATTTACTTATAATAAACCATTGTTGAATTCTTGGGATAAATTTCATTTTATAATATTAAATATCAAGTGAAATTTTAATGTACTGTTAAGTTTTCTTGTATATTTTTTAGAATTTTAACATTAATGAATATGACAAATATTACCTGTCATTTTCTTATTTACTAGTGCTGTTATTTAATTTGTTATAATGGTTATCTCAACAATGCATTGGGAAGTGTTCCTTCTTACAATTCTTGGTAGAGTTGAAGAAGAAATGATTAAAAGATGTTAATGGTTTTTGGAAGTTTATAGAATTCATCTTTAAATTTATCTGGACCTGAGCTATATTTTGGGGGACACATTTAGATTACACCTTCAACATTTTTAAATGTGCATGTTAATCTAGCAAAGTCAGGATCAAGTTATGGTTTAAACACCTAGTAAGTGGACTGATAAACACAGCAGTTAAAGTTTACAAGGTTTAGACACCCCATAGTAATTCTCAAAGACATCTCAATTCTGCTTCCCACAGTAGACCTGAAGCATAAGCTGACAAGGAAGCAACTGGAATTCTCTATACCAATGAAACACATGACTCCATTATCTGCAATGGATGGTGGGTTCTGCAGGCTCTGAGGTCTGAAGGTCCAGCTTCAACCTGGAGATGCAGCAGTATAAAAATATTTGATCTTCTATTTGAGAGAGGCATTTTGTGAAGAGAGCAACACAGTTACTTTATGCAAAGTTTTGTACATGAAATAAAAATGGAATAAAATTTTCTCACATTGCAATTAATAACTTTTGAAAAAAATCAACTCTTAGCTAGAGTACTCCACAGAATTAAGAGATAATGTATTTTACGGTAGTGTGCAAATTGCCTTTTTTTGCTGACCACTCATTTATGTTCATATGCCACCCAGCATATATGAATAAAAATGTTTTAAAATTATGGTTAATATAATGTATTTGTCCTGAGAATGCAAGTGTTTCACCCTCAAATTCAGGGAGCACAGGAACAGACGTTCAGCTAAATTCTGTGAGATCTATCATGCATTTGGGTTAAAGACAGTGTGTGAATACTTCCAAGATGATAACTGAGGTGGGTGGTGACATTAAGGCAGAGCCATTGCTGGGAGACAGAGAGATTATCTAACAGAAACATGCAGCTCAAGAAAGCGCTGGCAGGTTAGTTGGGCCCTTTCAAAAATCCATGTTGATTTAGGGAAGCTCCACCATTTGTGGAGACTTTGATTATGTGCTGAGTGTTACTCAGGCTCACCCAACCCCTGTGCTCTTATTCTCCCTTCATAACTTATACACTGATTTGGTACATTTGAGAATATTACTACTATTATAATATAACTTTTAAATGCAGGGGTGTCAGCAGTAGAAACAAAATCATAGATCTAGAGTGACTGTTGGGGAAACTGCTACATACAGAGGAAGCCCCAGACTGTGAGATGAAGCCAAACCTTAACCTGCCTCTGCTGTGTCTCCTGAGCCTGGTCCTTGTTCTCAGTGTGTTCTCAGAACCTCTTGGTTTCCTGAGAACCCCCTGTAACCTACGGAGTACTTCTGTTTCTCAGAGGAAGGTGTTTTGGGGATCACATTGACATTTATTCACTGTGACACTGGCACAAAAATACATGTTCTTATTTTACGATTTCAGGCTGGTCATTTGAAAATATAGTGTGTTCGTGGCATTGTCTCTAGAAATGGTGAATTGGCCCTTCAGTGACTGTGTATACTATGTGCTACCACCACTTCCACTAATTACAGAAATCCATTGCAACTCCTTCACTGGAGCCTGGTGGACCCTGTGAATCCAGTGGCTACTGAAGGTTAATCCAGAGGCTGTACAAGAGAGTAGCAAAGACCCCTCAGGCTGCACCAAGTCTTACCCTGACTCCACCAGCTTCACCTCATACCACAAACACAAAAGATATCCTGGACTCGAAAGTGCCACATATCCACTTTTTCTCTCACTCATACCCACCACACACTCAGTGTCTCTATTAATTACTTTTTTCTTTTTTTTTTTGTATGTGGATAATTCCCTGGCTGGGAATAGAACCTAGGTCGTGGCGCTAACAGCGCTAGTGACGAAGCCTTAAGACACTACACCACCAGGGAAGTCCTATTAATTACTTCTTAAAACAGCCACAAAGAAAACCAAGCTGAACCCAAACTCCATGGTGTATTGTCTGTTTTCAGTCCTGATCAAGGAAGGGGGACACCTGGGGTTATAAGTCTGGAGCCCTGTCCCAGAGATGTAGGTCAGGGCTAGGCTGGTTCTCATCAGCAAAGCATGGGTGCTTTGTATGTTCTTCCAGTATATGAGAAGCTATGGAGTTGGACACCTACAGAGAAGGCAATGCCTCAGTGAAGGTATATATGATCTTGGGAAGTTCGGTGGCCACATGAAAATTCAGCAAAACATAAATGTTTACATATGATAATTTTGGAGTGATCACTCAGAACCCATATTTTCATTTTTTATGCATGTGTACAAATCATTAAATTTAGATCAATTCTACATTAATTTTACAAAGGTAAAGTTATACACATGGCAGCAAAGAGGAGCTGTGCAATGTGTCCAGGAGCAGTATTAGTATTTGTTTCAGTGCTTCTCCCAACTGGACCCCATTTCTCCCCTGAAGAATACCTAGGGCTGAGTTGAACGTGCCTAGTGTGGTTTGTCTGTAATGGAAATGTGAATAAATTTTCTGCATTGTAATATTTGCTTAAGAATATATAGAAAAGTGGGTTCATGCAGATGTACTTTTGTAAATTTAAACTTTTTTCATACTGTTATATATTTGTCTATAAATTTTACCTATCAATTGCATCTTTTGTTGACTTCTAGTAGCTTTAATGATTCATATTTAATCATAATAAACTATACATTAGAGCAGTTCGCAGATATCATTTGAATGTATATATACTTTATTGGACCAGAAAGCAAAATGTAAAATAGGGAGAACCCCACCTTCTTGTCCTCTATTGAGGTTGTTCTTTGTAACCCACTTTTGCGTCATGATGTACAGTTCAAGTACACTTCTCATGCAAGAGACTTTTTAAAAAAGGAAAGGAGACACAATTCTGGAAGCATCAAAGGATACTCTCAGTAGGTGAAAATTTAATTTTAAAGTGGGGGAATAAACCTGTTTAACTTCTAGGAAATCCATGACAGTAAATGTGGAACTTATCAATTTTTATGACATATATACAAGTGCATACCTTAATAGATAATTAAGTTAACTCAATCCACTGGTGCATGATTACTGCAATGAGAAAATGTAAATATATTTTATCAGTCTTTTTGTATTTAATGTAATTTCCATATGCATGCTCCTCAGACCAGAAAACTAAAATAATTCTTAAATTTTTCTTCCAACACCTACTGACAGCAATTGATCAGAATAAGCAATCTTATATTCTCCTAAATAGAATTAAACTTCTATTTGAAAGTAGATATAATTTATTTTTTTTTACAACTGCACAATCTTTTCTCACCTGGCCTGCAGCATCCTCACAGCACATCACTACTATGTGAATATTTTACATTGTGTCTTTATTATAGGATTGAGGAAGAAGGTACCTGACCCCACCTTTTATCATCTTCAGTCTGAGACCTCGGTGTCTGTGTATCTGAGCCTGCAAGTGCCTAGCAATTTTGGGAGCTGGACAGCAGTGGGAGGTGAGCATGGGTGTCTGGAAACAAATAGACATCTGAGAAAAGGACCACATTCTTCAGATCTTATAAAAGTGGACTCAGTGTACACATTGATTTTGGTGACCCCAGTCCTTGGTACCTCTGGCTGCCTGACCTTCAAATGGACTAAGTAGATAAAAGTGTTTTAAAGATACATTTCATCCCTGGGACTTGGATATTCTGAGATGTTAGCGAGTATCATGGAGATGAAGGAAAGGCTGTCAGTTTCCAACAACTACAAGGTGCCATTTACACAGGGTTCTATACATAAACATGAAAGTGTAAGTGTAAAGAAAATAAAATGATAACATAATTAGTCAAATAAATTAAATACAAAATGTCTGAGATAATTAACAATGACTTTCATGAATTCCAATTCACTCCTCTGTGAAATAGAGATTAGGACACTTCTAAGTTCATAGTGCCATGACTATAGAAGATTAAATTATCTTATTTTATGATCCTTGGCAAGTGTAGTTATTACAATTGTGAGAGTTTATTTTAAAAAGAGAGGACACCTCTGCGTTTTCACATCATTTAGAAAACTGTACTGACTTCATTTCCTAAATTACTTACACAGCATGAAGATAAAAAATTTTGAACAGAGACCAAGTCTTAGCCTGCTTTATTCTCTGAGACTTGAACTCAAAGGATCCTGAAGCATGCCCTCGTGCTCCCAAGTGCACATTTTCTTCAAAGCCCCTTTAAGAAATAGAGACTCAATATAGCCTCTCCCCTTACTCAGCATTCAATGATTAGTCCCTTCCAAAGCCAGCACTTTGGTGCCTTCCATATGTCTCCTCTACGTTATTTCCTATTAACAAACCCAATTCTATGCTTCTGACTGTAAATCTTTTGCTGTTTTTGCTGCACTGGGTGGTAAGCTTCTTTCTGTCAACTGCGCTAATTACATCTATTATAGTAGTTTTGATTAACCTTTGAATTTAAATTCATCCAGTGTTGGAAAAACTTCTGTCTTCTACATGAGAAAAAATAAAGTGAATAATGAGGCTTTCAACTCTCAAAATTCCACATTCAGGAAACAGTTGATAAACTGGTTGATAAGAGCGCACTTCTTCCACTATGTGCCACTGAGAACAGAGAGACAGGACAAAGAAGGGTAACACTAAGGGCAGAGCCACAGGCCCAGCGGTTCAGTGTGAGCCACAGAAGCTCACCCCAGGACTTAAGACCCAATGAAGCTCACTTATGTAGGTTTATAAATTTATTCATCCTGACAGTTTCTAATTTCCATCTTGTGTTTCTTGGAATTGAAATGTCCATAACTTCTACCTTTTGCCTGACCTGCATGATTTCTAGAAAAAAAGACAATTTGTCTTCTAGAGTCACAGGACTACAGTTAAACTGGAATTCATCAAAGGGTTGACTGTACCAAATTTTTACCATACCTGATTTAGAAATTATCTTTGGACATTCCAGATGATGGTACTCAGGTACATACTAAACTTAATTTCAATGTTTAATATGTTCGCATTTTGGGCTAATGTTGAGATAAAGTAAGTATAGCTTTTGGGTGTGTGTGTGAAATGGATAGGAGTAGACTTTGGTAGTCTGAATCATGCTTGGACCTTGTGAATATTATATGAAAATGAAAGGTCTCCATTATACTAGGTTCATTAAGGTATAGTGGGATAAAATGATTTTTTGTGGGTTGTCTGAGTTACTCATAATTTAATCACAAGTGTTCATACCACAGTGAGGCAGAGGGAGATAAGACTCCAGAAGAAAGAAAAAGCAATGTGATTATTGAGAAAAGATGGGTTCCTCCCAGCTGGAGAGTGGCAAGAAGAAAGAATGGGATGGAAAATATGCACCTATAAAAGCTGAAAAATAATAATACACAGACCTTACCAGTTTTATTCCTTTTAGACTACTATGAAAATTTTCACATCTGAGGTAGATTATAAAAAACAAATATTCATTTTCTACAGTTCTGGATGTAGCAATCCTAGACCTAGGCATAAACATGGTCAGTATTGTGGAGGGTTCATTTGCTGGTTGGTATTCAATGCTTTCTTTGCTGTGTCATTAGAGGGTGGAAGGGACAAGCAAGCTTAATGGGACTCATTGAAAAAGGCCCCATATTATTTCATAATGGATCTACTCTTATCTTACACATTCAAATAAACACTGTCTTTTAATACTGGATTTTGCAGGGTTAGAATTCCAACATATAAATTTGGGAAGACAAACACATTAAGACCATCATCCTCTACTACATTCTTTGATGAGTGTGTGTATCTGCCACCACGTTGATATTATCCAGTAAAATTAATTTTATTTTTTTTAAGTCTAAAGTTAGGGAGAATAAATGTGTGTAAATTTTATTCCCACTTGTATGGTAGTTTCATTTAGTTGTCAAAGAAAGTAACAAGGCCAACTGTGACTCTCACACCATTGAGCTTTTACTCAAACTGCTTTCTGTTGTGTGAGGACCACAAGTACTGACCCAGAATCAGGACCACCCCCAGGACTGTGATCTGAGAAATATAGCCTCTTTAGAAACTCACCAGTGAATGTTATATAAAAATAGGGACTGTGCCATACTTGCTTCATTTAAATATCATGAGATAAAATTATTTTTATATTTTTAGTGACTCCCAATTAATCAACAAGTTTTTATTCCAAAGAGAGGCAGAGGACATAAGACTTTAGGAGAAATAGAAATAAAATGTGATCAGTACTGGAAAATAACGTCCTCCTGGCTGTATTTGAACAGAGTTCTGAGGAGAAAAAAGTTGGAGGAAGGTCCTCTCTTGTACAGCTGACTTAAACTGTGCTTGATAATGGCACATTTGTCACCCAGAGTGTGATACTTGGTGTAATGACTGTCCTCCCAGAATGTCATGTTTGTGGTGTTTTACCACAAGTACAAAGTAGAAATTAATCCTTGACTTTCATATACTTATTTATCTCTCAGCACAATTTAGTTTTTCAGAAATAAGGGTACATGAGAAAACTTAGTAGGAAGACACGATAGTCCAATCCAAGAATTTGCCTTTAACCAAGTGTTTGGAGATGATTATGAAAAAACCTCTCATTCAGAGAATTAAAAAAATGCCAACGTGGCCTCTGCAGGGACAATTGCTAATGATAGTGTCCTGCCAGTCAAGGCTTCCTCTGCATCTTGCTTGTAGGATATTTGGACACTAGAAGCTTCTTTGAGTTACTGTATTTCCTGTGAGAATGTCTCCTTCTTTCAAGTATTTGACTCTGTGTGAGATACTCAGCTGATTCATCATCCCTGTCAACTTTTCAGCCTTGCAAATCTGCCCTCTCCCTCAGAATTTATGACACTCTCAGAATATGAGTAATCACATTGTATCTCTCACAAAGTAATACATGACCATGTCTTCAGACCTCAGATTGTTCAGTTTCATGTAGACTGCACTCATAGACATGTCTCTGGTCATGGTGACTCAGGCCTGAAACTCTGGGAATACTTTGTGCCACCATTGTTGGGATGTATCCATGCCATTCACTCAAGCCTATTCCCTGTGCCTTGTCACACTCATGGCATGTAGCTGTGAAGGTTTATTTGGAAGCCATTCAGGACAACTTCACTGAGTATCCACCCTTCCTCAGGCTGGACCACCTACACATGGGTGTGAACACCTATGGAGAGAAGACCGGACTGGGTAAAATCTCCCTTGACTGACAGCAGTACACTACCAATTCAACAACTGAGAAGCCCCTTACCTGTAGCAACTGTCAACAGGAAGAAGATTGTCCAGCTTCAGTTCTTGGTGAGGGCTGTATGCTGTGAATACTTCTGTATGGAGGGTGATGTGTAAGTTGATGTGGTCAGGGAACAGATATGTCCATATAACCAGTCCATTTCAGCTCACTTACATATTCATAAGCAGAGTGCTTCCTAGCAGAGTAAATTGTGCACCTAAGAGAAGATTGATGACATATTGTTCATGTACACTGGAAGCCTGAGTGTTTAAGTCCTAATCATTGTTGGAGGATATGTGACCCTGTCAGGTGTCTGAACTCTGTGAAGGCAGAGATCGTTCCACTAAAAAACAAGTCTCCACCAAATGTTCTCTATTGGGAATTTCTCTTTCAATAACTCTGGAATCTGCTGAGCCTTTTCTGAATTTCTGTAGTGAATATCATATATTTGAAGGTAGTGAATGTTTTATTTTTTTATTTCTTTTTTTGTGAGTGTTTTAATGTTTAGATTATTTAAATTAACTATACCATCCATGTCACTCAGATTGCTACTATCAAGAGATATTGCAATCCTAGAACCCCTATTATATATTTGATTTTATCCCCTATTGTGTTTAGTGAATTCTCCCTATAGAGTAGTGTATTTTACAATACTCCAGCAATTTTCATCCTATTATTACTATATGCTGTTTTCTGAATAAAGGAAGCTACTGGATTTCAGAGAAAACTCTTCTATCACTCTCTCTCTTTACCTGCTCCTGGGGCTGCAGCCCATGTTATGTGAGATCTGAGTTCCCCCTGTTTCCCAACCTACATTCTGCAGGGGAGGATCCTGTGTAGGCTCACAGGCCATTGATCTCTAGTTTCCCTCTTCCAGTATTATATATCTGTGCCTTGAGTTTAAAATGCTCCATCAGATACACGACTGACATCATGCCTGGGAATAATGAATTGACTTCACTAAACACCGATGACTCTGCAGGTTATCCCAAAGAAATCTTTATGTGCCCCCAGAACCCTTTTCCTGGGGCTTCCAGATGTACTGACAAACTGGAAAACCTCTTGATACCAGAAAGTTTTTATTCCTTTTTATCTCCTTTAGATTCTTTTGGATAAAGTTTACATCTGAGAATCTTTGCATTGACTCGCAACCCACTTTACTCCTACTATTCAATAAATTACACACACACACACACAAACACACACACACACACACACACACACACACACACACACACACACACACACACAGGTTGTCACTAACTTTCAGAAAATTGCCAGTAAATTCACCCATCTTTCCTGCACTGTGCACATGGAAAGTATCCCCAAATTATCTCTCATCTGGGTGAAGGCATTTTTTAGAAAGCTTATCAGAAATATCCACAATCAAAGAACAGATGTTAAAGTAGCACACATCTTGTTTTTTGCAGTTCTTCCATGGCCTGTAAAACAGGATGCCAGGTATGAAGAGATCAGACATGTTCTGAGAAGGGTCAGAGTAAAAGTGGGTCACTTTTGATAACTGGAGTCAGCAACTGGAAGTTTTCTGCAGAATGTATTCTTGTGTCCTAGAGAAAACCTGATAAGTCACAAGAAGAATTAGTATTCTCAGTTGTCTCAGGTAAGGCTGTTCAGGCAAGTCACCTGGTGGGCAGGAGAGCAGTGAGACAGTGAGTGAGATCAGCTTGCCTTCTGACAGGGTGTCTGGAACACCTAGTCTACTTGCAGACACATTGTCTCCATGATGGATTCAGGGTCCATCGATCTTCAGGTTTTATTCAGCTGCACAACTTTCTGCATGATGAACTGCTCCATTGACCTCAGCCTGCAGCATTTGATGTAAATACAGACTCACAGCTCAGTGAACCCACAGATACTACAGACAGTTTCCTGAAGAAACCAGCATCTCCTTTGAATCTACCTCTTGTTGAACCCTCATGAAGATTTCTGAATATATGACAATACCCAAGAGGAAAAGATAAAATTTGGCCATACTTCCCAACCAAAGAGGGAGAAAGGAGTCTGAGGCCCAGAACGTAATGTTCTGACTTGGTTTTCTACAAGTGGGTTCAGATTGTTAAATTATCTGATGTCATCAATTTGGCCTTGCTGTTGGCTTTGGGCATGTCTACATTCCTTTATTCAAAGAGTCTGTGAATCACTGCTCTTATAGTTTTTATTTATGTGACACTGGTATCAAGGTAATTTGTGAGTATACATTTTGCATTTTTATAAGTAAAACACCTGTGAGGTTGTCATCTTGGATCAGGGTTGTGACTTCCACAAATCTACCTGTGATAATCTCACTTATTCTGTGACTTCTCACTCCCTGGTTGCAGCATCCATGGTCTAGTTTTTGACTCCTCTAATCCTGGTAACTATGCCCCTAGTTACCAGGGTTAAAGAATGAAAGTTAAAATTCTTATTTAGAGATGTAAAAAGCAAGAATTCTCATTCAGCATGCACAATAAGTTTCTGGATAAGTTATACTTCTGGCTGGTCTTCTGAAGTCAGTTCTGGGTGTTTCTAAGTGATTAGTTGTCCACTCGCCCCTTCTAGGTCCATGAAGAGAACTATATTATATTTTCTTGTGAACCTATATTTTGGAATAAAAAGCCTACAGAAGGGTGGGGTGTGACTTCACTAATATTTCTTCATCCTTTCATAATAATCTCCCTGAAAATACCACTTCCAGTTTTTGCCTTTAGTAGATTCTGTGTCAGGCTAACAGAATTGCCTGAAACTCTGGATATACCTGTATCTCCTATTATTATGGTGGATTTTTTAATTTAAATTCTACTTTATTAATAGGGTCAGGAGACAAAGCTGATCTTTACATTTTCCAGATTTCTTTTCTAAGCATGAGAGTGATGATTTTGAAGATTTTTACATGTTGTTTCAGAAACCAGATATATTCTCAAAGGTCATCTTTGACTTGTTACTAGATGTAGAAATCTAACCTCACTAAGTGTAACTCCTAGGCAAAAATAACTGAACATGAAATAACTGAAAATCTGAGATAGCTAGAATTAAGAAAGTATAACATAAATGTAACCAGTAACCCTCATGTGATGTCACATTTAGCAAGGATATTTGTTCTGGCTGGACAAAGGAGATACACCTGATGATGCCTCTCAGCACAAACAGGAATTTTCAGTTTTTAAACACAAGCCAACCAATAAAATTTCTGTTTCCCAGTTAAAGAGCAGAGCAGAATGAAGGGGATGGATGTGCTGTGATACCAAGATGTGCTGTGATATGAGGTCCAAAATCATATCTGAGAGGCTCTGATGCAAGGCTTAGGACATCTTATAAGGTCTACTTTTTGAAACCTCTAGCTCTGCCAAAATGGTCAGAAATGTGACTTATTCTCTGTTTGTTATGAATTCTGGATCACAGATATTTAAACCTGAGAGGATTCCTATAATGTAAATTCTACCTGCCCCATATTTCACACGTTGAATTCCTAAAACCCAATTAACTCTACTGAAATAAGGGCTTATGGAAAATAATTATTCTTAAATGAGATCATGAGGCTGGGGTCTTTATTCAGTAGAATTGGTGACAACAAATGGAACAGAAAGAGAAATATCACTCTCTATAACTCATAAAATTACAATAAGAACTATACAGTATGCTTTTCAGAAAGTTACCAATAGCAATTGAATACAAATATATAGCTAAGGGCATTTCTAAGCAAAATGTAGGAATTACTTTATTTTAGCTGTTTCTAAGGAAATGTGAGAAAAGAGAGATTAATCAAATATGGCATTATTAATCAAATGCCTATCAGAATTTGAAATGTGAAAAAACATTAGCCCAAAAAATTGTCCACCTTGCCACAGAGCACGGGGTGTGTGATGCCTGCTAGCAGTCAATGATAAGACAGCCCTAGTAGTTTTAGAAAGTGAGACATCACCTCAGTGTGGTTGGGAGGTTAAACCACTGCTCCATCGGGTACAGAATAAGGAGCTTTCACCCCAAGATAAATTTTATTTAACTTTTACATTTTTAAATTAAGTTTATTGGGGTTATTTTGGTCAACACAATTACATAGGTTCCAAGTGTACAGTTCTTTATCATCGACATGTTGCACTGTGTTCTCACGGACTTTAATCTCTAATGAGATTTTTCCTGGTAGGTTTTACACAAACTTGGGTACTATCACATTTTCATTTTTTATTTTTCTTCGTGGGAAAAGTGTCTGTTTAGGTCCACTGCCCACTTTTAATTGGGTTGTTTGTTTCTTTATTGTTGAGTAGTACTAGTTCTTTATATATTTTAGACTATAGACCCTTATCTGATGCATTGTTTGCAAGTATTTTCCCTCATTCCATTGGCTGTCTGTTTGCTTTGTTGATGACTTCTTTGGCTGTGCAGAAGCTTTTTAGTTTGATATAGTCCCATTCATTTATTTTCACTTTTAGTTCCCTTGCCTTGGAGGTCAAATTTATGAAATCTTCAATAACCCTAGTTCTATGAGTTTAGCACCTATGATTTCTTCTATATGGTTTATTATTTCAGATCTTATATGAAGGTCTTTAAACCATTTTGAGCTAATTTTAGTATATGGTGAGAGTTCGCAGCTCAGATTCATTCTTTAGCATCCCTTTTACCAGCTTTTTCAGCACAACCTACTGAAGAGGCTGTCTTGTCCCCATTGCATATTTTCAGCTCTTTTATAAAAAATTATTCCATACATTTGTGGATTTATTTCTGGGTTTGAAATTCTGTTCCATTGGTCTATGTTTCTGTTTTTCTGCCAATACCAAGCTGTAATAAAGTTGGTATGATTTTTATCTTCTTGAATTTTCTGAGACTACTTTTGTGTCCCAGTGTGTGGTCTATTCTTGAGAATGTTACATGTGCATGAGTAAAGAAGAAATATTCTCTTTTCGCTGGATGAAGTGTCCTGCAATGTCAATTATATCCAATTGCTGTAATGTGTCATTTAGAGTGTATATTTCCTTATTTTCTGTTTGAATGATCTGTCCATGGCTGTTAAAGGGGTGTTTAACTATCCCACAATGATTGTGCTTTTGTCAGTTTCTTCTTTCAAATCTCTTATTAATTGCTTTGTATATTTTGGTGCTTCTTGTTTGAGAGTATATATATTAATTAGTGACAAATCTTCTCGTTATGTTATTGTGCCTTTTTTCACTATGTAATGTCCATCTTGGTCTCCTATTACCTTTTTTAACCTGAATTTTTTTTCATCAGATATCAGTATGGCAACTTCTGCTTTTCTCTGGTTACCATTTGTTTGGAGTATTATTTCCCATTCTTTCACTCTGAGTCTGTGTTTGTTTTTATTGCTGAGTTGTGGCTTTTGGAGACAGCGTATAGATGAATTTTGTTTTTTAATTGAGTCTGTTACTCTGTGTCTTTTTACTGGTGAGTTCAGTTCATTAACATTCACAGTGACGATCCATATGTGAGAATTTCCTATGGCCATTACTGTTTTCTTGTTGTTACTTTATTTTTGTTACTTTCTTGTTGCCCCAACACTATTCTATTTGTCCTGATGTTTTGTTTCAGGTCAAAGAGCATCCTTCAGTATCTTGAAGTGCCATTCTTGTGCTGGCAATTTCCCTCAGTTTCTGTGTTTCTGAGAAGGTCTTTATTCCTCTTTCATATCTGTTTCCTGGGTAATTTATTCTTGGCTAGATGTTTCTCTCTTTTAAAGTTTTGAGTATTTGATTACACTCCCTTCTGGTTTGTAGAGTTTCTGTTGAGAAGTCTCATGCCAGCCTGACAGGTTTTCCTCTAAAGTTTATAATTATTTTTTCCCTGGCTGCCTTGAGAATTGTCTCTTTGTATTTAGTTTTTGACATCTTTTGTACCATGTATCTTGGAGAAGATCTGCTAGGATGCAGGTATATAGGGGACCTATTTTATTCTTGAATTTGGGGTGCCAGGTCTTTCCATAGGTTTAGAAATTTCCTGTCTACTATATTTTTGAGCATGTTCTCTGTGGAGTGCTCTGCTCCTTTTTCTAATCCTATTATCCTGATGTTGTTTTGTCTCATGGAGTCAGATAGTTGTTGCAGACTTCCCTCATTTTGGTGCTATATTCCCAGTCTTCCTCTTTTTGAGATGTTTCCATGGTCTGATCTTCGATATCACTAATTCTTTCCTCCATCTCATTGGCCCTGTTTCCTATGGCAGTTATTTAGTTTCTCACTTCTTGTATTGTATTATTTATCTCTTGAATTTCCATCTCAGTCTTCCTTTTGTTTTGAAATTCTTTGTTAAATTGCTCTGTTTGTTCACAGATTCCCTTTCTTAGGTCATTCACCTTACCTATGGTGTTCTGCCAGTATGTTTTCATTTCTCTCACAGCCTTTGGAATGGCTACTTTAAATTATCACTCCCTTAGTTCAGAAAATTCTATGTCTATGAAACTGTCTTCTAAATAAATTTCATATTCTTTCTGAGCAGCTTTAGTTATTAAGGAATTCATCCTGTCTTCTGGGTTCTTCCTTTTTGGCACGAGGGCATTTTGTTCAGCAGAGCTCAGGAGCCTTGGTTCATTTCTTTGTGGTGTCTTGCTGTAGGCAGGCACTAGATGGTAGTGGGGGCCAAGTTTTGGGAGAGAGGGGAGTTGCTTAGGTATTATCTCTGGTCTCCTACTGTGTTTGGAGATGGTGCATGTCTATCGATGTCCCTACCTTTCTTGAAGTTAGTTAGTAGGAGAGGAGAGAGGCCAACAAAAAGTGTACTGGGTCAGCTCCACATTCTGCTCTATGCTGGGGAAGTTGGGTGATGTGGCTGAGGCTGCTCTTACTGGCTGGGTCAAATCCTATCAAATCCGCCTTTCTTCCTGTTACTAATCCAGCAACCAGATGTTTGGGGCAGAGTTTACAGGTTCATACACTGTGTAGGCACCGGAAGTGTGGACACCACAAATCCAAAGCCATGGGTCTGATATCACACGTCATGCAAAGGCAGCTGGATTGCCTCCACTGTGGGCTGGTAATGTGAACTGTGGCCCTGTGTAGGAGCTGTGTTTGCATGTGCTGTGGGTCGTGAGGGCCCCAGGAGCCAAGGTGCTCTCTCTGGGTAACCTCCTCCACTTGTGGCTGTTCAGAGTCCTTACACAGCCCTTTTGCTACTCAAAGGCTTCAAAGGCTCTCTCCCAATCTCTGTCCCCAGCACACTGCTCCAAGTCACAGCTACCCCATGGTCTCCCACTGTTCTGCCACATTTGCTGGCTTTTACTCATGTCGTCTCTTGGCCTTTCCTCTCCCATGCACTGTTCTCTTCCCAGATAGTTAGCAGGAATGTGTTCTGTCACAATCTGTTTCTGCTCCCTCTCTTCTCTTCCACTTGTCCCCTTCTCTCCAACCTTCAGGTGTTTCCTTGTGATGCATGAATTTCTCAGCTGTTATTGTGTAACTCAGGGTTCTTTTTTTTTTTGGCTCCTGCATGGCCATTCAATTGTGTTTTCTGGGAGAGGCTTTAGGGACGTCCTCTCTGGTTGCCATCTTGCCCTCCTCCCCTCACTTCGTTTTTTGAAGTTTCATTTTTGGTATATAGAATTGCAATTTACTTTTGTATATTTATTTTGTATCCTAGGACTTTACTGTATTTGGTTATTGTTTCTAATAGTTTTCTAGTGAAGTCTTTAAAATTCTGTACATAAAAAAATATGTAGTCTGCAAGTAGTGACAATTTGACCTCTTTTTTCCCATTTTGGATAACTTTTATTCCTTTCTCTTGCATGATTGCTCTGGCTAGAACTTTCAGTACCATGTTGAATACCAGTGGTGATGGGGGCATCTCTGCATTGTTCATGACTTAAGGAGAATAAGTCATGAGGGCTGAGGGCTTGTCATACGTGGCCATTATTATGTTGAGGTACTTTTCTTCTGTACCCATTTTATTAAGGGTTTTGAATATAAGTAGATGTATCTTGTCAAATGCTTTTTCTGCATCCATTAATAAAGTCATATGATTTTTATATTTTTATATTTTTGTTTATGTGGTGAATCACATTAAGTGATTTGTTTGTGTTGAACCATCCTTGTGTTCTGGGATGAATCCCACTTGATCATGGTGTATAATATTTTCAATGCATTGTGTTTTATTCTATTTACTTGTAATTTGTTTAAGATTTTTGCATCTGTGTTTTTAAGAGATGTTGGTCTATAGTTTTCTTTTTTGTGTTATTCTTATGAGGTTTTGGTATTAGGGTAAGGCTGGCCTCATAGAATCAGTTGGGAAGAGTTTGAGGAAGAATTTTTTTGGAAGAGTTTGAGAGACATAAGCATTAATTCCTCTTTAAATGCTTGATGAAACTTGTTGGTGAGGCAGTCTGGTCCTGAATTTTTTTCTTAGGGAAAGTTTTGGAAAATTGTTTCAATTTCCTTACTGTTAATTGTTCTATTTCAATTATCCAGTACCGTGCTCAGTCTGGATAGACTATACGTTTTTAGATACTTATTCATTTTTTTTTTGTGGTTGGTTCCCTGGAACTGAACCCAAACTGTGGTGGTGAGAGTACTGTGGCCTAGCCACTACCCGACCAGGGTACCAGGCACTTATCCATTTCTTCTAGGTTGTTACACTTCTTGCAATACAGTCTTTCATAATATTTTTGTATAATCCTTTGTATTTCCGTGGTGTCAGTGGTAAACTCTCCCCTTTTGGTTATTTCTGTCTTTTCTTTTTGTCCCTTGGTGAGTCTAGCCAGTGGTTTCTCAATTTTATTGTTTTTTTTTCAAAGAACCAACTCCTTTTTACATTACTTTTTTCTATCTTTTTCCTGTTCCCTATTTCATTTAGTTCTGCACAAGTTTTATTATTTCCTTCCTTCTGCTGACTTTGGGTTTCTTTTGTACATTTTTTTCTAGTTCTTTAAAATGAAATGTTAGGTGGTTTACTTGTGATACTTTTTGTTTCTTGAGATAGGCCAAAAAAGATATAAATTCTCCTCCCTATTACTGCTTTCTTTGTATCCCAATAATTTGGTTCATTGCACTGTCATTGTCTTTAGTTTTTATGTATTTTAACCTCTTTTTCATTTTTTTGATCCAGTCATTTTTAATGGCATGATGTTTAATCCCCATGCTTATGTATATTTTTCTGTCTGTTATTGCAACTGATCTTTAATTTTGAAGCTTTGTGGACTGAGAATACACTTCATATAATTTCAATCTTCTCGTAGTTGCTGAGGCTAATTTTGTGTCCCAGCATATGGTCTATCCTTGAGAATGTTCCATGTGCACTAGAAAAGAAGGTATACTCTTCAGTTGCAGGATGAAGTGTCCTATAAATGTCTGTTATGTCCAATAGCTGTAAAGTATCATTTAAAGGTGATATTTTCTTATTTATTTTCTGTTTGGATGATCTGTCCATGGTTGTCAAGTGGATGTTTATCACCCCTACTATAATTACATTTTTGTCAGTTTTTCATTTTAGATCTGTTAGTAGTTGCTTTGTAAATTTTGGTGCATCCTGATTATGGGCATATATATTAATAAGTGTCATGTCTTCTTGTTGTATTGTCTCTTTATCATTATGAAATGCCCATACTTGTCACTTATTACCTCTTTTTATCCTGAAATCTGTTTCATCAGTTATGATAATTGTTTCTCCTGTTTTTCTCTGGATGCCACGTGGTTGGAATATTGTTTTCTACCCTTTCGGTTTGAGTTTATGTTTATCCTTGTGGTTTGAGGTGTTTTTGTTGGAGATCATGTAAATGCGTTTTGCTTTTTAATCTAGTCTTTTATTTTGTGACTTTTTATTGATGATTTCAGTCAATTCACATTTAGGGTGATGTTTGATATATGAGGATTTTTTATACTCATCTTCTGATTTTTCATAACTTGGTGTCATGATTTCTCCTTTGGTTTTTTTCTCACTGTCAAGTTTTTCTAAGTTTGATTGTGTTCCATGATTCTTCTTTCTGTTTTATTTATTTATTTATTTATTTAGTTAGTTAGTTAGTTAGTTAGTTAGTTATGTATCTTACTTTTGAGGGGGATGGGTTTTTGAGTAATTTTCAGGAGGTTTATGAAAAAGAAAGATTCATATATGCAGTAGCTCCTTTTCTTAAACATGTTTCTTATTTTTATTCTGTTTTGGACATTTAAACCATTACTTATTTTCCTTTTGTTTTTGTTGTGCCAACTTTTCCCCATTTATTATGATTTTTTTGTTTCAGATAAAACAGTCTCTATCAGTATTTCCTCAAATGTTGGCTTTGTGTTAGAGTATGCCTTGAGCTTCTGTATGTCTGAAAATGTCTTCATTCCTTGTTCATATTGAAAGAATAACTTCTCTGGATAGATTGCTATTGGCTGCTAATTTCTTTGTTTCAGTGTTTTTTAATATTTTATTCCATTTTCTCCTGGCTTGGAAAGTTTCTACCAAGAAATATGATGACAGCTTTATGGGCTACAATCCTGTTTTCCCAGTTGCCTTGAGAATTCTCTTTTTCCTTAAACTTTAACATTTTCAGTATAATGTGCCTTGGAGTAGGTCTGCTAGAGTTCAGGCAATTAGGGTTTCTATTTTCTTCTTGAATTTTGGATTCCATTTCTTTCCAAAAGTTTGTAAACTTCTCATCTATGATTTATTTGAGGAAGCTCTCTTTGGATTTCTATTCTGCTCCTTTTGGGGCTCCTATTATTCTTATCTTTTTTTTTTCTAATGGTGTCAGATACTTTTTGTACAGTTCTTGTATTTCTTTTGACTCTCAAATCTTTCTCTTCTTTATTATGTGAGAATTTGTATTCCTATCTTCTAAATCATAATTCTTTATTCTATCTGGTCAGCTTTGCTTCCTAAGATAGCTAATTCTGTTTTCATTTCTTTTTTTGCATTGTTTATCTCCAGCATTTATCTGTTTTAAAAATATTTTCAGTTTATTTGTTAAAATGTATTTTCATTCACAGATTTTCTTCTGAGATCATTTAGCTCCCTGTATGAGCTCTGCCATTTAAAAAACTATATCTGAGTGTTTCTAGAATTGCAGTCTTGAATTCTTTGTCATTCAGATTACTTAATTCCAAATCTCCCAGTTCCTTTCCTAGAGGGTTTTTATTTTTTTATGAACAGCTGTGTTCCCTAGGGTACTCATTGTTCTCTTCCTGAGCATAAGAGCTTTTCCCCTGGAAAATATAAAGAGGTCTTTATTTCCCTGCCCAGTGGGTGTTGCTGCTGTGTTTAACAATATTTTCTCTTGTCTATTCAGTCTTCTCAGACTGTGGGTTTCCCCAGAAAGTGAGCTTCTCTACTTCTACCCAGTTTATTAACCTCAGTGCACCTTGCTTGGGGGAGGATGTGAAGGTAATAATATTCTATGCCTCTGGAATCCCAGTGCAGGCTGGAGCTGTTGTGCCTGTGGGATACAGTTTCCATCATGCCCCCTGCTGGTTTTAGTTGGAAGAGTGGGGACAGAATTATTTGGGGGAAAAGCCGGTGAGGCCTTGTTGATGTTATCATGCAGTGGCCAACTGCAGGCTTCAGGTAGAGCTGGGAAGGCTAGCATTGGGAGAGAGTCTGAGGAAGCTACCAGGCTTCAGGCCCACAGGTTTTGCGTGGCTCTGGGAGCAGTGTTGATTGCAACTGCTGTGTTACCCAACATTGCTCACTGTTCTGGGAACTGGTTTCAGCTACAATGCCATCTCATCTGCCTGCCAAGAGCAGAAAGGCTGCTGTGAATGTCCATTTTTGTGTTTTTCTGTCTCCTTTATTCTGGGGCCATGCCGTTCCCAAGATCGTGATCTTTTCTGGTCAGTGTTTTCACAGCCCCTGGCTCTCAATCTTCAGCTTACCTAGGGATTCCTGTGGCTGGGTCAGCATTACTGTGACACTTGGCTCCTGGCTCTGATCTTCTCCAGGCCCACACCTGTACTCACATGTGTGCTCCGGCCAGAGCCCTAGTCTATTCAGGGCTGTTTAAAGCATCTCTGCTTAGACTCTACCTTGTCTATAGCTGATCAGTGCCTAGGTCACCCAGTGTTACTTCGGTTTCAGCTGCCTGTACCTTTGCCTTTGACAGTTTTTTGCTTCCAAGCTACCCTGTTTCATGCTCTGTTTCAGCCAGTGTTCCCACGTTCCCAGCTCACTCCCCCTTCTGCCAAGCTTTGAATCGTGAACTGTAGCAGAGTTTGCCTTCTTTCCCTCTCTCCTGCTCACCTCCCTTTCTCTAACTATTAGACATTTTCTTGTGATGAATCGTTCTCTTAGCTGAGGTTTTGTGCTGCCATGGGATTATCTGGTGAAATTTTTCTTTTTTACCTGTTGTAGTTTTAGGAGAGGTTGCAAGAGTCTTCTCTCAAGCTGCCATCTTGATGACACTCTGAGGATTTGGGTCTTTGCATTCTCTAGTGACAAAGGTCATGAAACCTGTAGATTTAGGCTGTGGGTCACTGATGTCTCAAGGATATGTGTATATGACTTCCAGCCGTCCTTATTCCCCATTGTCTGTTACAATGCCCAGTGTTTGTTTGGAATCACAACTGGCTATTTGCAGCATACCCTGGAAGACAATTAACTCCATGCCAGAGTAAGAGTTTGTTCTCTATCTTCCTTACTTAGGGAAGTTCCCACAGCCTGAGCTCAGTCTACAGAGGCCCCTGGGTAGATGCTCAGATTCAACAACCCCATGACCCCAAGAAAGACACTCATCTTTGCCCAGTTTAGAATGGGAATTGTTGACAGATGCCAAATAAGTCTACACAGAGTAGCACAGATGCTCACATAGGAATGTCCCCTTTACACTGAGTGTTTCCATATGATGGAACACAACTAAAATAGGCAATTGTTAAGGCAAGAAATTGTGAGTGTTTCTATGTCACCTTCTCAATACCAGACCTTCAAGTTTTAGTACTAGTTTTCTGCTTTATTTTATGAGATGTCAGACAGGTGCAGCCACAAAATGACATACATGAGAGAATCAGCAGAAAACACAGTTTATTACAATTACAGGTACTATAAACAAGAACCTTGGATGTCATGCAAAACTGTATGGAAGTCACCAGAGTTGTCAGGAAGCAGAAGACTACCGGAAAGGGGAAGCTTAGACTCAGGTTTATTGGGGTTTCTATAGAAAATGAGGAGCAGGGAAGGTGATTACCTTTGGACAGTCTAGTTAAAATAATTTCAGTGGGTTAAGTGATAGAGTGTCATCTCCAGTATCCTGGAACCCTGGCCTGGGATGGTGAAGGTGGAGGAATGTTGTGTCCTGGCGTATGAGAGCTAGATAGACATGGTGCTCTGAGTGGTTTAGTTTGCATGTGAAAGGCATATTTCAGTCTGATCTTGGTGCTATCTCTGAACATTGGGTACTCCAATGTTCAGAGTTACAGTCTCTCCCCAGCCAGACAGGTCTTAGATATGTTAAAACATAATAATGTAGAGAAGATAATAAAATGCATAAACACACACAATATATGGGTTGTGTTTTTGCATTTCCAACAGCAATACCTTTCCTTATTCTGACCCTGTTTTACATGAAAAACAACAAAAACAACATTGCATTCTTTATCTTCCTCTGTAAACCATGAAAATAGAACTAGGAAACAGTCTTACCACCAGGCAGCTCCACGTGAGGACATCAGGTGCGAGTACTCAAATATCTCTCAAGAGTCTGGATTTATTTCTCCTCTTCTTTTCAGCTGAGTCTCATGTTCTGATGTGGAATGTAGGGGACTGTATGACTGTGTGCTGGGTAAAGACTTCCATAAATGAGTGGAACTGTTGTATGGACTCTGTTTTTCTTCCACATAAATCATTTTTATTTGATAAAGTAGATAGACCCATATTTATACATGACACAATATAAATGGACTAGAAACAGCTAGCTTCTATGAAAATGCATATGAAAAATTAAAAAGCCTAGGGGAGTTCCCTGGGGGTGTAGTGGCTTAAGGCTTCATTGCTGGTGCTGTCAAGCACTGTGGCCAAGGTTCGATTCCCAGCCAGAGAACTATCCATATACAAAAAAAAAAAAAGAAAGAAAGAAAGAAAGAAAAATGAAATAGCCTATAAAATACAATGAATTTACCTGTTTTACCACAGACACCCATAAGGTGTCCACTAAGGTACTATGTATAGGTGGGTCCATCAGGATGTTATCTGTCATGAGGCTTCTGAATTGTTAGAGAAACATATGGTTTAAAAGCCAGCTGTGCCCTCCGCTAACACAGGCCTGTCCTACAGCAGTGCCTGTGTCACTGTGAATCATATGTGTGTATGACATACGGGCTTAGTCGGGTCACCTGCAAACCTGAGTGCAACCTGCACTGGGGTGTCCACAAATGTAGTTATGTTAGATGAGTTTGAGATGACATCGGGACACATGATTGCCCACATATTTATTAAATGTTCCTTTTGTGACTGGTACTGTGGAAAGAGCTTGCAGTGTGAGCAGAGATGCAGCCCCATGGAGTTCTTTGTGTAGGACAGATTTAGTTAGAATTAGGATAGTAGATGTTGGAAGATGATGTTGGGGTGTGATTCAACATTCACCTGAAGAAATGAGAAACAAGAGGATTACATTTTATAGAGAGGACAGAGTGTGGAGGTTATAAATTTTTGAAGGGCTGGTTTTACTCTGTGGGGTTATGGGGACTGTGTGAACAAAAGCATAAGTGGAGACACTGTGGACATAATAGAATCAGAGAGCCTGGGCTCAGCACATAAAGGCTTGCACTATGATGCATTATCTCTTTGTGGGAAACATTTTCCAGCCTCAGGGAGGACAAGACCACTCAGGAAGTCTCTCTTTTAAGAAATATAACCTAGACACAGAGGAACTTGGTGAAGGTTATGTCCTCAGTCACTTGTGATCACAATTATAAACAATGTTATCTCTTTGATGGTTGACTGCTGAGAATGAAAGAACTTAGTCACAGAAAAGTTTCCAGAATTGTTTGTAGGTAGAGCTGAGAACTCTGAGAAAAAAACAATCTCTTTTCCCAAGAAGTATCCTATTCCACAGCCAGGTCAGCACCTGCTTTTGGGTTGATCCCTGTTCTCAATGTGTCTGGGGTGCCACCTGGTATCCTGAGTAAACCCTGTAACACAGCCTTTTTGTCACCTACAGAGAGCTTTGTGTCTGGGCTCACACTGACTCCCCCTCATTGTGTCTCTTGCCCAGTAATACATGGGCATGTCCTTGGTTCTCAGGCCGGTAATTTGCAGATACAGCGTGTTCTTAGCATTGTCTCTGGAGATGGTAAATCAGCCCTTCATGGAACTGGCATAGCATGACTTACTTCCATGAGGATTAATTTGACCCACTCATTCCAGTGCTTTCCTCAGAGCCTGGCAGACCCAATTCATCCAGTAGCTACTGATGGTGAATCCAGAGGCAATAAAGAGAGTCTCAGAGACCCCCCAAGCTTCACCAATTTTCCCCCAGGCTCTGCCACCTGCACTTCACACTGGATACCTGCAAACACATAAACATCTTGGTCAAGCAATCCTTTACACATTTACCGTTTCTATCACTCATAACCACTCACTGAGTGTGTTTTCTTTTTTTATAAATTACCTGTTAAATAGCAACAAAGAAAACCCAGCTCAGCCTAAAGTCTGTGGTATATTGTGTCTGTTCAGTCTTGAATGGAGAAATCTGTATATCCTGGGGCTGGGGCTTTTGTCTCAGAGCTACAGGGTCAGGGATGGACTGTTTTTTATCAATAAAGAAACCCCTATTGGCATGTCATTCTATGATATAAGGAGCTCTGGGGTTGGGTACCTACAGAGTGAGCAGGTCTCAGTGCAGGAGTGAGTGTCTTGGAAAGTTTGGTGACAATGTGAACATTTGGTAAAATGTTATTTTTATTATTTTATGTGCATATTTATATATGTAGTACCCATCATATTATTTTATTTTTACAAGACCTCTGTCATAGCTATCACTTTTACCTTTATTTCACAGATGAACATGTACACAGAGAACCATTAACTTGTAAGCACAGTTCTGTGGCACTTGGTGGGGGGAAATTAAGCATTCACTGCCTGCATGTGATCACATACACTGCATTCTCTTCACTACTAAATAAACATGACAATATACAAGAAAGGGAAATAGATCTGTAATTTGAGGACACTGGTGACAATTATTATATGAGGGGGAGAGCACAACTACAGAAAGAACATTCTGCTATGAAGTAGGACATGAACATAACTGAGTGCCAGTATTCTTACTGGAGGATTTCAGGAACACCTGGAGAAACAAAGTCCAGAACCAGGACAAGTCCCTGCCTAATAGCAAGGCTCAGTCACAAGTTAGAGAGTGAACCTTACTTCACCACACCAACAGCTATTATGTAACTTAAGGGGAGATGCAGCATGGTGATTTGGAGCAGAGATGCATTTGTCTTCTGTTGGAGACAACAGAAGGGGCAGTCCCATGACAAGTAGGGAACACAAAAAGGGAACTACTGGGTGAATTAAATTTTCTGAACCCATTAGCAGAAACCAGATTCCACAGTGGTCTTCCTGGTAACAAAGGGCTGCAGAAGCTTGTTTGATGAGATTCACAGAGGCTTCCACAGTGACAGACCAATAGGAAGTAGAGGGAGATTGTGTCCATAAAGATAATGATTAATTGTGATCATGAAAAAAAGACACACAACATAATGCAATACAATACAATAGTACAAATCTGATAATTTCTTTATCTATTTTATGAAGGTATGTTTGTGAGATCTGTATATTGCTTTGAGTGAACTTTGTGTTTGTTTGTATCTTGTCATTTGGAGGGATACCACTTCATGAAACAACATTCTATGGATGATATTTTTATATTATGTAGCTGGCTTTTTCATGTAGAAAATGTGTAAAAAACAGTTAAGCATTTCACTTTCATGCTCCTCTAGCAGGGTCTTCTAAAAAGGAAGAGAAAATAATGGCACTTCCAGGCTGTGGGTGAAAGAGGAACCACAGAGCCTGCCAGAAAAATGCCATCTGCCCACAATTTCCTGTTCTGCACACATAGGGGCCCAGCTGAGTTGAAGCCCTGAGTTTTTGTACAAGATCCTCCTGGCCTGTGTCTCTGTGACATTTGTGAATAGTCTTCAGGGTCCATCCTGGTCATTATTAGGACCACCTTGTGTTTGAAAGTGTCCTTGGAGATTGAGAGACAGTTCTTTAGGGATGGGGTGTAATACTTATCATCATTCCACCAAATGTGTGCAAGCCACTCCAGAGTCTTCCCAGGGGGCTGATGGACCAAGGCAACATCCATATTTGTAGTGCTCAGTGAGAAACCCGAGAAAAAGCGGGTGAGTGTAAGGGTCTGGGTGGGTTTCAACAGCCCAGGACCAGATTCCTGCAGAGTGACCTTGGATAGAATCCCTGTGGAGAAAGCACAAGAAAAGTAAATTCACTTTTGGACAAAAACAGGAATCCTCTCATGCCTGAGGGCATCCCTGGAGCACTCACAGGAAGGGATGATCAGCAGCAGGAGAGCAGAATACAGCTTGTCCATGTTGGAACATAGAAGTCAATATTCCAGAAAAGCACTCAGTTTTTCAAGCCGTGGAGGGGAATGAAAAATTTGCATGTTGTCACATGGTCTTGACCCCTATGTGGAACACAGGTGCCTGCTGTGGGGATGTGAACATGTGCTGCAGAAGCAGCATGCTCTGGGCTCTCCATGTGGATACCCCACTCAGAACTGGCTGCCATGATCCAAAGATCTCAGAAGTGCCCTCTGTGTGGATGGAGTCAAGGCTGTTACTGTCCTCTTTCAATAGGATTCCCCACAAAAATGAGACTCCAAGGACCCTCTCCCTATGAGTCCTGTCCTAGATCAGTGGGAGTAAAGAATCAGACCATTGGTGCTCCTCCTGCTTCTAGAAGGAGAGGTGGGCCTGGAAGAGTAGACTGTTTCTGCACATTGTATGCCAACATCCTTGTGATTAGAAAACGGAGATCAGTGAAAAAAAATCACCCAAATTTTCTGCAGGAATACGTGTATATTCATGGGAGTGTTTTCAATGTGTGTGCATTCTCACAGGGGTAGTTCAGACATAGGTCTTGTCATGGGGCCAGTTCAGCCCTGTGAGAAACAGCAACCTCACGTTGGCCTCTCCCCTCCTGTCCCATAACCTTGGATTTATGTAGGGCATTCAAGTACTCTATATGTTTCTTCATGATGGTCATTCTGAGTTTCATGATTTTTGATAAATTATAATCATTTTCTATTCTGTAGTATTGTGAAACCACAGTTCTGCAATGATGTAAGATGTGTGGTTTTCATGGGGTTTATTGCTACAAGTTTTGACTGTCAAGAACAGAAAGCATGCCTGACAGAAAGTGCTATTACAATATTGAACATGTACAGTGCTCTTGGAGTGAGAGAAGAGGCTGGAAGAAGTCTGCAAAAGGGTTGAAAATGTCATTTAAAATCATAGCTGATAAACCTTGGACTTAATGAGAGTTAGTCAAGAAACTCATGAAATAGAGGGGAAGAAGAGTAAAAAAATCTATTTATTTTTTTCTTTCTCAATGTATTTACCCTTCACTCCAGTACACTTTTCAAATTAATGAGTTTATTTATAACCTTCAAATAAAAATATCTTGTTTTTATTCTCAAAATGGAGCTTTAATTTCTTTGTTGTCTGTAAATTATCTCCCTCAACAAATAATAATCATACTGAGACAGGTGTGGACTCTATAGAGGGTGGTTTAATGTTTGAATCCCACAGTCGTGTAGAGTAACGAATGCAACATTGGTCTAATGCATAGGTGCATTGTTATTAAAAGAAACAAAAGAAAACAGTACTCCTTTGGTCCATTTTCCTGAGGCTTTCTTCTTCACAGATTTTTTTTTAACTGCTTCAGACTACAATAGTACTGTACAGTTATTGTGACACCATTATTTTTGTAATTGATAACCCAGATACACTCTGTATCTTAAAAAACAGAAGCCATAATTTTTTCAAGATATGCAAAAACTTAAACTTATTAGGGGTTGGTGTGTCCTTTTCATGATATTGCATGGACCCCTGATTTAACTCAGGCTCATAATAATTAATCCAAGTCCAGTGACAATCCAGTTTAAAAGTTCATCTATATTGTCTCTGCAGAGGTAAAAAGACTTGTGAACACTTAATAAATAACATGAGCATTCTCAGTACCCACCTTTCAGAGATGTTTGACAATCTTTGAGGTTGATAAATCATATTCAAAATGGCTGTAAGGGATACTCTAACTATTTCTGAAAGCTGTTTTTTATTCAGTCTGACATCTTTCATTACAAATTTTCAACTTTTTGGATAATGCCTGAGAAAGTGGCCTCAAAAGGGTATGCTGGATGAAGGTAATTTTCTTTTTTTTTTTTTTTTAATTCATTTTTATTGTTAGACTTATTGGGGTGACATCTGTTAGCAAGGACTACATAGGTTTCAGGCATACAATTCTACAGTGCATTGTCAACTTGATGTATAATAAGTTCACCACCTAATGTGACTTCTCTTTCCATCACCTTATATTTAGCTTTCAATGAACACTCTGTCTTGCTTGAAAAGGTGATGCCACTTGTAAAATATGAATTTCCCAGGGCAACAGTCCTTCTAAACTGCTAACATATCTTCCAAAATGGCTTGAGGTGTTTTCCTTTGTTTTGTGAGGAACTTAATGACTACATGAAATTCAATTTTATTCATACTTGGGATTTTCTTCCTTTTTTTATGTGCTACTTTAAGGAGATCTGAAACGACACAGATGTAAGTAGTCTGAAATTTCGCACATATACTAGTAATGAGTCACACAATCAAACTGTGTGCAGGAGCACTCCCATCTCTCTGATAACCCTTCTGTTTCATGAATTTCTTTACTACCCTTCATAATTCACTGACCTCTTCAGAGTCACCCAGTTAAAACTAAGTTCCTTAAGTCCTTGGCTTAATCTACATTTCAGAATCCTGGAAAGAATATATGGGTCTTCATTTGAGAGAGATGAAAATATATACTGATAGAAAGAGAACTGACTCTGGGTGAAGAACACATAATACAACCCAGAGATGATGTGTTGTAGAATTGTACACCTGGAACCTATGTAATATTTACTAACCAATGTAACCAAAAATAATAATAATTTAAGAAAACAGTGAAAACAATTATGATAAAATAGAAATTTCTTTTAGTAAATGGTTATCTCTAAAAGAGTTAATTACATGTAACAAGGTGAGTTTCTCGGAAAAATACACAATTGATATTATCAAAACTAGAAATGATAGTAGTTACAATTCCAAGAATTATTGCCCTGCAATTTCAGTCGCCCACCCCCAACACACACACACACACACACACACACACACACACACACACACACACACATATGCACACACACACACACATATGCACAGACTCATGCACAAACTGTTTACTCAGATCTGCATTTCAATGACTCTTGTATTCTGGAAATGTGGACTCATTGCAACAATGCAAAACAAATTGACACACATATGCATCAAAATTTTATGTCCAAAATCTTCCATTTAATTAATTAAACATATTTCACATATAAAATAATGTCACATGTGAACAATTTTAATTTTAATTTTCTTTCCATTTTGCATGGTTTTCATTTCATTTTTAAAATTTTTATGTTTAATTATATTTTACATACAATATTATAACAGTTTCAGATGTAGAGTGCAGTGATGAGTCATTTATATAATTTACTAAACCCTCATTTCAATACACATGGCTCCCCTTTATCACCATACATAGTTATTACAATATTGTTGACTATACACCCTATGCTATATTTTTTATATCCCTGTGACTATTCTGTGATTATGAATTTGTACTTCTTTATTTCTTCCCATTTTTTACCTACTACTCCAGCTTTCTTCCCATCATCCTAACAAATCTAGAACCCATCTAACACAACACAGTTACTACAACCTTATTGACTATATTCCCAAGTTATACTCTATTATCTCCTTGATTATTTCCTTGTAACAAACTAAATTTCTCCACCCAGTCTTTGCTCACTCCTCCCATCTTACAGAATTCCTTCTAAGATTCCTTGTGAAAGGAAAATCATTCATAGGTATCCCTGGCTGTGCGCTTCATCACTATGCTTAAGTATATTGCTGAGTGTGAACATGTTCATCTTACTTCTGATCTTGGAGAAGAGCTTTCATTCTTTCATGTATAAGTATAAAGTTGTCTGTGAAATTGTCATATATGGGCTTTATTATATAAAAGTTTTATTATATTCCTAGTGTGGTGAGTAATTTTTTATCAGAACAACACATAGATTATTGTCATATTTTTATTGCATTGATTGGTCACTTGATGGGGAAACAGTAGTATCATCAACAAATGATGTTGAGGATCACTGAGTACCTTTTTGCAAAAGAATATATGTAAACCCTATTATAAACCATATAGAAATATTAGATCATAGTAGATTAAAGTCCTGATTGTAAGACCCAAAAGTATAAACCCCTAGGGAAAAAATACATGAAAAAAATCTTCAAGACATTTGGTTTGGCAAAAGTTTATTCAATTTGACGTCAAAAACACAGGCAAAAACAAACAAAGGTTAGGCAAATTGGAAGACATTAAACTCAAAATTGTATGTGCATTAAAAAGACAAAATCAGTGAAGTGAAAAGGAAACTATTGGAATGGAAAAGAATTACAAATTATATTTCTGATGGTGAGTTAGCATCTAGAGTATAAAAGTAATTTTTACATTTCAATGAGTATAACACAACACAACAACAAAACAAACTAAATAATGTCTACTAATAAAATAGAGATAAGAAACAATGATGTGGATGTGCAGAAAAGTTAACCATTGTGCACTATTTTCAGAAATTAAATTGATGCTTTCCTGGTAAAAAAGAGTGTGGAAGTTTCTCAAAAAATTTAAAACAGAACTACTGTATTATCCAGCAATTCCACCTCTGGGTATACCTAAAGAAAATAAAATTACCAAGTCACAAATTATCTGCACTCTCTTGGTTACTGAAGCATTATGTACTATAGTCAAGACATAAAAACAACGTAAGTGTCCATGAACAGATGAATGAATGAAGTATATATAATGGAATACCATTTAAACATAAACTGAAAGAAACCCTGCCATTTGCAACAACATTAATTGACCTTCAGGACATAATGGTAAACTAAGTGAGACAAAAAAGGCAAATACTGTATAATCTCACTTATATACATATAAGAAATT
Source organism: Lyroderma lyra (assembly GCA_004026885.1). Taxonomy (NCBI): domain Eukaryota; kingdom Metazoa; phylum Chordata; class Mammalia; order Chiroptera; family Megadermatidae; genus Lyroderma; species Lyroderma lyra. The sequence goes on from PVJL010008527.1 coordinate 40,622, forward strand.
TAAGAATATCATAGAAAAAGAGATCTTTTTATATTTACCAGAGATGGGAGTTGAGCAGTAGAAAAATTAGATGATGTTAATTGAAAGGTACAGACTTCTAGTTATGGTATAAGTAAGTACTAGGGATGCAATTGACAACATGATAACTATAGTTAAAACTGTTGTGGGATATATTCTAACGTTGTGAAGAGAGTAGATGCTAAATGTATTCAGCACAAAAGACAAACAAACACAATTTTCTTTTTCTTTTGTGTTCCTTTCTTGTCTTTTTCTGTATCAATATAAGATGACAGATATCAACTTATATTGTCATCATTTCACAAGGTATAAAGACAATTCTATTTATAATAATTGTTACTGTAGTGAATAAAAACAAAACAAATTTTAGTGAAAGATCATCTATGATATACATGTCATAGAAATTTTAAGAAATGCAGTTTGCCCTGGAAATTTTGTAGACTACATTAATAGGCAGAATAAATCCTGCCAAAATTTAGAGTACATCTTATGCATTTGGAACATATTTTTGTATTAATACTAATATGTGAATGCATTTCTAATTTTTAAAATGTGTGAATATGTGTGAGTGTGTATGAGTGTTTGTGTGTGTAAGAGAGAGTGTATACTTGGTAAATAATATCAGGACAGCATAAAAACTGATCATTAATTATGGAAGCAGAAGCGCTCACTCTAAGGCATAAAATTTTACTTGGTAAATAATATCAGGACAGCATAAAAACTGATCATTAATTATGGAAACAGAAGCGCTCACTCTAAGGCATAAAATTTTATTTAAAGTTGTCAAGAAGTCATCTGTTCCCTTCTGTAAGAACTTTGATAAAAATACAGATCTTCTTTAACCATCATGATCATGGATGTTGATATTTAAACACCAGGTCCCAGGAAGTTAGGTAGTCCTCATGGGGTGATTCTGGGATTCCAGAATGCTTCTGATAAAATATCACCCCAGCAAAGCTTCAAAACTGCGGATCCAAGAGAAAATCTGAAAAAAATTTGGTGATGCACATCCAAGCACTCCCTGTTACATGTCTCCACCGTGCTAGGATTATTTCCTTCAGGTCACAGGGTTTTCTCCTGAGTGCAGATATGGGATTCCTCTGCAGAACTGAGCTGGAAGATCTTCTATTACAAGATGAAGTTCACCATCCATTAGCTTGATCCATCCTTTCAGCAGATGGAGGAACTGGCTGCTCTCTTAAAATCAGGACAGAACGAGGGTAAGTGAAAGGTAAAAGCTGGTTTGGAACTCTTTGTCCACCTGTGTGATGCATGCAGAGCTGCCTCAGGAGACAAATCAATCAGAAATAAACCTGTGGTGTTTAGAATTACCAGTGAACAGTTAAAAAGACCTGAAGATGCATAGTTTTCTGCATCTCAAAGTTTTGTTGAAAAATTATGAAATTCTGCAAGGAAAAAACTAGGATTTTGCTTCTTTATGAACATCATACCAGTGCAAATAGTAAAACACTCAGAAATGCATATAATTTCACATATACACATAATGTACACAGCACACACCCCAACACACTCACTGACACACATAAAATCAGATGTACTAGGTAAAGGACACACCAGTTATATCTGCAATCTAAACCTAAAAATTTACCCATGAGAAAATGCACTCATGCACTCACACAGATACACATGTTAACAGAAACACTCACACAGATAGAGTAACAAATGCACCCATAAATTTAAGTGTAAGAAGGGACGTCTATGAGAAGATGTTTTTCTGGGCCAAGAGAGGAAATATCAGGCTAATTCTAAACGTGTCTTGTCATTGTATCTCTGCATCTGCTCCCCAGATTAGCCATTGTGATCTGTGGTCTTGCAAGCCCCCTAAAGCCCTGCCTCACCTTTGCACCCTGAAGAGAAACTCATCTAGGCTAGTGTGGCCTCCCTAGCTGTGTATGTTACAATAACACATGTTGTCCTTGGTGGCCACAAAGTTGAGCTGCAGGGATAACCAATTCTGTGACATGTCTCTGGAGTCAAGATTGTGTTCAGTAAAGTTTGATGTGTGCACTATCCCCGGTTCTTGTGCACCCTATTTATTGCAGGCTCATTCCTGGGGACTTTTCCAGCCCTGAGCCTGACTCATAGCTCAACTTTAACTGGAACACAGGGGACAAAGTAATTATTGTGAATGAAGATACCCTCACCTTTCAGCTTCTTACACCAATGACCAGAGACACTCACAGAAGTAAGTTTCTATCAGACAGAAAAAAATCCCTGAATATGTTATGTCTATGACATGTTCCTTCTTCAGGCCAACATTCAGCCCACTGAGATGGGTAACACAGGTTTTTCTGTTGTGGGTGGGTTTTTCCCTGGAGTCTATATTTCATTTACATGAAGGACAGCTCTTGTTCTGTGAGCTGTTGGGGACTCAGAACAGAGACTCAAAGCACAAACATGCAAAGAAATTTACAAGTGCTCAGACACAAAAGTGCATGAAAACTTTTATCTTTGAGAACACATCACTGTCACACACACATAAATTCCTGTAACATAGAAAGTGTAACCTGTCCTCTGGTTCCTGAGGTACAGTTGAGGACCTCATTTTTAGGAAAGTTTTATTGGTTTAACAGTGACCCTTGGGAATATGTAGATTGTTATTGCTGGAACATTTAAGTGTCTCTCACATGACAGGATTGTGCAGACCTGACAAGTAAAGGGTGTTGACATGGAGAGATTATCCTAAATTATCTGAGTGCAACTTAACTGCAATCACATGTATTTTATTAGGGGAAAACAGAAGAAAATTAGACTAAAAATGTATTTTGATTATTGATAAAATTCAGGGGTATGTTTGAATATCTACCCAGGTAAATTAGGAACTAGAAGGTAAGGTGTTAATATTTTGGAAGGAATAAAGAGACCCCATGGGTTGCAGGTTTTGTGAGGGTCTTATTTTACCTTCTGTGGGGCCCAGGGAGCCTGATTAAAGGAAGGAACTATATGTGGAAACTGTGGGCATGTGATGGGCAGAGAGTCTTCCCTGGAGTCTCTCATTCTTAAAACTGTTTTCCAGCCATAAAGAAAACAAGAGCCCTTAGAGTGGCCTTTCTGTTTAGAAATAAATAAAAGATGCCCAAAAAATGTAGTGAACGGTGGTTTCTGTCATTGTGATATGTAATCTGCAAATAAACAAGATCACTTATTAATGTTGTTTGCAGTGAGAATGTGAGAACATAAAGCCACAAAGTCTGAGCCATTATTGTCCAAGGGGGAAGCTGAAAGCTTTGAAAGAAATTGATTGCTTTTATCAGAAAGACCCTTTCCCACCAAGGTCTGTCCATGATACTTGGTTTCCCACCAAGGACTGTTTCCTGTGCTCACTGTGTTTGGAGCATCCCCTGATGTTCTGGGTTGCCTCTTCAATCCCAGGTCCCCTGTCTCCTGCTTGGAGGTTTGTGTTTGGGGGCTCACAATTACTTCCCATAACTGCATATGTCACACAGATATATATGGCCATGTCCCCAAATTTCAAGTTGCTCCTCTTAAGCTAGGTTGGGTTTTAATGGATGTCCCTGGAAATTGCAAAATGTTTCTGAATTGACAGAGCATACCACTGATGTTTTCACATTGTTTTACTCACTACTGCCACCCACTCCATCTCTTCCCTGGAGCCTGGTGGATGCAGCATGTTGTAATGAGTAAGGGTGAATCCAGAGGCTTTGCAGAAATGGCTCACAGATTCCCAGACCTGGCTCACATCTTCCTCAAATACACCAGCTGAACTTCACACAGAACAACTACATTGTAAACAAATGTCTTCTACATGAAATAAAAGTCTAGAATAGAATGAAAGAAAATGCAGGTGTGTACATGGTCTGGCCTATATTGTACATAGTTCCCAAATTGTCCTGAGCTCAGATTGTCACAATGTCTCACACTGCCCAGTGCCAAGCAAACTGCAGGTGCCTCTCTCCAGTGTTCCCTTTGCAATGTGGAAGTGGAACATTCAGGACATTTGAAGAGAGATCTGGTTTGTCCTGGTGACAAAGATGTGATATGCATTTTTTTTTTTTTTGCTTTTTGGTATGTGGGTAGCTCCCTGGGTGGGAATCGAACCCAGGCTGCAGCGCTGACAGTGCCAGTGCCGAAGACTTAAGCCACTACACCATCAGGAAACTCCCATGATACGCTTTTTATATCACTGCATTTTGTCTTCTCTTCTGCATGAACAATTTGACCTATGCTTGGAGAAATCCTGTGACACTCTAGAACCAGGTTACCTGTAACGACCCTCACATTTGGTGAGATTGTTTCTGACACCTGGTGGGAGACATGAAAAAAATTATTTATGTGCTAGCATTGCCTTTACTTCAGACACTAAAAAATGTGTCACAAGGATCCAAATAAATTAAATCAGAAATGAAAGAGGAGAAGTTACAACAGACACCACAGAAATACAAGAAATTTTAAGAAAATACTATGAACAACTATGAGCCAACAAATACTGCAATTTCGAAAAAATGGATAAGTTCTTAGAAACTTCGAAGATTAAATAAAAAAGAAACAGAAAAACTTAAGTATGCCAATTACTAACAATGAAATTGAATCAGTAATCAACAAGCTTCCAACAAACAAAAGTCCTGGACCAAATGACTTCACAGGCAAGATTTACCGAACATTCAAAAAAGAATTAACAGAGGGAAGAGGCAAGATGGCGACTGGAGAGGAGGTCCCTAAAGCCTCTCCCAGAAAACACAATAGAAGCCAAGAAAGAGGACCTTAAGTGACAAAACGGTTGCTGAGAAATCCACAAATCCCAAGTAAATACCTGAAGGTTGGTGAGAAGGGGCGAGTCAGGGAGAGGGAAGGGAGCAGAGACAGACTACAACAGGACACGATCCCTGCTAATTATTCGGAGCGGCGCAGGTTGGGGGAGGGGAGAGACCGGGAAGTGGGGCTTTGGAGCTGCGTGCTGGGGATGGAGTTTGTGAGCCAGGCTCTGGATCTTTTGAGTGGTAGAAGGGCTGAGCGAGGACTCCGAACTGCAAAGATGACACCCCAGTTCTAAGCCCCCTGGAGACCTACACAGGGCTGCAGTTCCTGTTTCCAGCCCACTGCAAAGGCAATCCTGCTGTCTCAAGCCAGGCGCACAGCTTTAGACTTATGGAGCGTGCACTTCCTCGTGCACCCCAGGGTTCTGAAAGCAGTGTGAGCCATAGACAGCCAGATGCTGAATCAGAATCAGGTGGAAAGACTAATTTGATAGAATTCACCATAGCCAGCAGAAACAGGCCTCGAAACAGCTTCCCCAGCAAAGGGCAGAAGGCAGAGCCACCTTTGGAGAGCCTTTTGTTGGCCTCTCCCCAGGATATATGCGCATAGCTTCCAAATGCAGTAGGAGATCAGAAACAAGAAACAAACAGCCCCTTCTCCACCAAAATTTGATCCTAAGTGCCACCTAGTGTCTGCCCTACAGCAAGACACCACAAAAGCAATATTCTGTGCACTGATAATAAAGCCCTCACTTCAAAGAGGAAGAACTCAGCGGACAGGATGAATTCCTTAGAAACTAAAACTCCTCAGAAAGAACAAGAAATTTACCCAGAAGACAGCTTGTTACAACTGGAAGGATCGAGTTTAAGTGACAAACAATTTAAAGCAACCATTCTAAAGGCTGTGAGAAAAATGAACACCTACTGGCAGAACACCATAGCTGAATAAACAATATAAAAAGGATACAAACGACATAAAAAGGAAATCTTTGAACAAAAATAACAATTTAACAAAGAAATTCAAAACATAAGAAAGATTGAGAGAGAAATACGAGACATAAATCATAAGATAAAAAAAGTGAGAAATGAAATAACTGCAATTGGAAACAGGACCAACCAGATGAAGGAAAGAATTAGTGATATTGAAGATCACAACATGGAAACAGCTCAGAAAGAGGAAGAGAGGGAATACAGAACCAAAAGGATTGAAAGCACACTGCAAGAAATATCCAACTCAATGAGACATAACAACATCAGGATAATAGGAATAGAAGAGGTGGCAGAGCAATCTACAGAGGGCATTCTCAAACAAATCGTAGATGAGAACTTTCCAAACCTATGGAAAGATCTGGAACCCCAAGTTCAAGAAGAAAACAGGTACCCCAGATACCTGGACCCCAACAGATCTTCTCCAAGACACATGGTAATAAAGATGTCCAAAACTAAAGACAAAGAGACAATTCTCAAGGCAACCAGGGAAAAAAGAACTATAACATTTAGAGGAAAACCCATCAGGCTGGCATCAGATTTCTGAGCTGAAACTCTACAAACCAGGAGAGAGTGGAATCCAATATTCAAAAATATAAAAGAGAGAAACTTTCAGCCAAGAATAAATTATCCAGCAAAATTATCTTTCAGATATGAAGGTGGAATAAACACCTTCTCAGATAAACAGAAGCTGAGGGAAATTGCCAGCATGAGGCCAGCACTCCAAGAAATATTGAAGGAGGCTCTTCAGCCTGAAACAAAACATCAGAAAAAATGGAACACAGTTGGGGCAACAAGAAAGAAACAAAATTAAACAAACAAACAAACATACAAAAACAAAGAAAGAAATAAGTAATGGCCAGAGGAAATTCTCACATATTGATCATCGCTCTAAATGTTAATGGACTGAACTCACCAATAAAAAGACACAGAGTAGCAGGCTGGATTAAAAAACAGAATGCATCCATATGCTGTCTCCAAGAAACACACCTCAGCTGTAAGGACAAACACAGACTCAGAGTGAAAGGATGGGATACAATACTACAAGCAAATGGTAACCAGACAAAAGCAGGAGTGGCCATACTGATATCTGATGAAATAAACTTCAAGTTAAAAAAGACAATAAAAGACAAAGATGGTCATTACATAATGATAAGAGGCACAATGCAACAACAAGAAGAGTTGACACTAATCAACATATATGCTCCCAACCAGGATGCACAAAATACACAAAGAAACTACTAAAAGACTTGAAAGGAGAAACTGATGAATACACAATCATAGTGGAGACTTAAACACCCCGCTAACAGCCATGGACGGATCATCCAAACAGAGAATAAATGAGGAAATAACAGCTCTAAATGACACATTACAGCAATTGGACATAATTGACTTTTACAGGACACTTCATCCAGCAAAAAGAGACTACACCACTTTTTCCAGTGCGCATGCAACATTCTCAAGAATAGACTACATGCGGGACACAAAAGTAGCCTGAGCAAATTCAAGAAGATCAAAATCATACCAAGTGTGTTCTCAGACCACAAAACTTTGAAATGGGAGATGAAATGTAAAACGAAAGCAGAAAAAAACACATATACATGGATATTAAACAACAGCTTATTTAAAAAGGACTGGATAAAAGAACAAATAAAAGATGAGATTAAAAACCATATAGAAACTAATGAAAATGAAAATACAATGTATCAGAATTACTGGGACACAACGAAAGCGGTAATAAGAGGGAAATTTATATCATTACAGGCCTATCTTAAGAAACAAGAAAAATCACAAGTAAACATCTTAAAATCCCATATTAAAAATCTAGGAAAAGAGGAGCAGACAAAACCCGAAGTCAGCAGAAGGAAAGAAATAATAAAAATTGAAGCAGAGCTAAGCCAATTAGAGAACAGAAGGACAATAAAAAAAATTAATATAATGAAGAGCTGGTTCTTTGAGAAAGTCAAGAAAATTGACAAAACCCTGTTGAGACTAATCAAAAGATGAAAGTAAAGGACACAAATATCCAAAATTAGAAATGAAAGGGGAGAAATTACCACTGATACCACAGAAATACAAAGGATTATAAGAAAATATTATGAAGAAATTTATGGCACAAAATTTAACAACATAGAAGAAATGGACAAGTTTCTAGAAACTTATAACCTACCAAGACTGAACCAAGAAGAACTGGATAATGTTAGAAAATGAATCAATAGCAAAGAGATTGAAATGATTATCCATAATCCCCCTAAAGGAAAAAGCCTTGGACCATATAGTTACACCAACGAGTACTACCAAGCATTTAAAGAAGTATTAACACCTATCCACCTCAGACTCTTCAACAAAATTGAAGAGGAAGCAATACTTCCTCACACATTCTATGAGGCTAACACTACTCTAATACCAAAGCCTGGGACAGACAACACAAAAAAAGAAAACTATAGACCAATATCTCTGATGAACACAGATTCGAAAATCCTGAACAAAGTATTAGCAAATAGAATACAACAATGCATCCAAAAGATCATACATCATGATCAAGTGGGATTCATCTCGGGAGCACAAGGATGGTTCAACACACGAAAATCAATCAATGTGATACACCACATAAACAAAATCAAAGATAAAGACCATATGGTTATTTCAATTGATGCAGGAAAAGGTTTTGACAAGGTACAACATCAATTTATGATCTAAATACTAAATAAAATAGGTATAGAAGGAAAGTATCTTAACATAACAAAGGCCATGTATGAAAGACCCTCGGCTAACATCATACTGAATGGGGGAAAGTTGGAGCCGATTCCTCTAAAATCAGGAACAAGACAGGGGTGCCCCCTGTCACTACTGCTATTTAATATAGCACTGAAAGTTCTAGCGACAGCAATCAGGCAAGAGAAAGGAATCAAATGTATCCAAATTGGGAAAAAAGAGGTCAAATTGTCACTATTTGCAGATGACATGATCCTTTATATAAAAAATTCCAAAGATTCCACCAGAAAACTATTAGAAACAATAAATGAATATAGTAAAGTTGAAGGATACAAAATCAATTTACAAAAATCGATGGCATTCCTGTATCCAAACAATGAATCCTCAGAAAAGGAAATGATGGAGTCAATTCCTTTTGCTATCACAACAAAAAGAATGAAATACCTGGGAATTAACTTAACAAAGAATGCAGCAGATTTATACATGGAAAATTATAACACACTTTTGAAATAAATTGGAACAGACTTTAAGGAGTGGAAAAATATGATCTGTTCATGGATAGGAAGACTTAATATTGTTAAAATGGCTATTCTGCCCAAAGCAATCTACAGATTTAATGCAATACCCATCGAAATCCCACAATCATACTTTCACGAAATAGATAAAAGAATTATTAGATTTATATGGAACCATAAAAGACCTTGAATTGCCAAAGCAATACTACATGAAAAGAATAAGGCTGGTGGCATTACACTTCCTGACTTCTATTTATATTACAAAGCATCAATAGTCAAAACAGCTTGGTACTGGCAGAAGAACAAAAATATAGACCAATGGAATAGAACTGAAAACCCAGAAATAAACCCACAAATATATGGACAAATAATTTTCGATAAAGGAGCAAAAAACATAGAATGGGGAAGACAGCCTCTTTAGTAGGTGGTGCTGTGAAAACTGGAAAAACATACGCAAAAGAATGAAACTGAGCTGTGAACTCTCTCCATATACAAAAATTAACTCAAAATGGATTAAAGACCTTGATATCAGACCTGCAACAATAAACTGTATAGAAGAAGACATTGGTACTAACATTATAGACCTAGGACTCAAGGAGGACTTCATGAACCTGACCTCAAAGGCAAGGGAAGTAAAAGCAAAAATAAATGAATGGGATTATATCAAACTAAAAAGCTTCTGCACAGCAAAAGAAACCATCAACAAGGCAAAGAGGCAGCCAACTGAATGGGAGAAAATATTTGCAAATAACGCATAAGATATGGTTGTAATATATAAAATATATAAAGAACTAATAAGACTTAACAACAACAACAACAACAAAAAACCAACCCAATTGAGTAGTGGGCAGAAGAACTAAACAGACACTTCTGCCACGAAGAAATACAAATGGCCAGCAGACATAGGAAAAATGTTCATCCTCATTAGCTCTCAGGGAAATGCAAATCAAAACCCCAATGAGATATCACCTCACACCTGTTAGAATGGCAATTATCAAAAAGACAAGGAATAACAAGTGCTGGAGAGGATGTTGAGAAAAAGGAACTCTGGTACACTGCTGGTGGGAGTGCAAACTGGTACAACCACTGTGGAAGGCAGTGTGGAGGTTCCTCAGAAAATTGGGAATGGAGCTACCATTTGACCCAGCAATCCCCCTTCTGGGGATCTACCCAAAAGGCTTGAAAACCTTTGTCCGCAAAGACTTATGTACCTCAATTTTCATTGCAGCGCTGTTCACAGTGGGCAAAACATGGAAACAACCATAGTGCCCTGCGACGGATGACTGGATAAAGAAGCTGTGGTACATGTACACGTGGAATATTACTCAGCTGTAAGAAAAGATGAAATACTGCCATTTACAACATAATGGATGGACATTGAGATCCTCATGCTTAGTGAATTAAGCCGGTCAGAAAAAATAAAGAACTGTATGAATTCACTCATATGCGGAATATAAAGCTGAAAGGAAAGAAAAAAGAAATGAAGAAACAAAAAAACCCATGGACACAATCAATAGTTTAATGTTTATTTGGGGACGAGTGGGTTAGGTAGGGGAGAAAGGGGAGTGGGTGGGAGAGGAGGGAGGGGAAGCTAAATATAAGGTGATGGAAAGAGAATTCACATTAGGTGGTAAACTCATTATACATCAAGTTGACAATGCACTGTAGAATTGTATGCCTGAAACCTGTGTAATCCTTGCTAACAGATGTCACCCTAATAAGTCTAAAAATAAAAATGAATTAAAAAAAGAATTAACACCTATATCTCTCAAGGTATTTCAAAAACATTCAGGAAGAAGGCAGGCTCCCAAACTCACTTCATGAGGCCACAATCACCCTGATTCCGAAACCAGATAAAGACACTACAAAAAAAAAGATAATTATAAGCCAATATCTCTAATGAACACAGATGCAAAAATTCTCAACAGAATATTAGCAAATCAAATTTGCATTACATTAAAAAAAGTATACACCACAATCAGTGTGATTCATTTCCTGAGACGCAAGGTTGATTTAATATATGAAAATCAATTGACGTGATACAGCACATAAGTGAAAAAGAAATGATCATTTTAATAGACCCAGAAAAGGCACTTGACAAAATTCAGTCACCATTTATATAAAAATTCTCAACAAGGGAGGAATAGAAGTAACACATCTCAATTTAATAAAGGCCATATATGATAAACCCTCAGCTAACATCATACTCAGTGGAGAAAAGCTAAAAGCATTCCTTAAGATCAGGAGCAAGACAAGGATGCCCACTCTCACCACTCTTATTTAACATAGTACTGGAAGTCCTAGCCACATCTCTCAGGCAAGAAAAACAAAATAAAACATCCAAATAGAAAAAGAAACTATCATTATTTACAGATGACATAATACTGTATATAGAGAATCTCAGATATTTAACCCCCAAATATTTTGGAACCAATAAATGTATTTAGTAAAGTAACACAAATAAATCAATATACAGAAATCAGTTGCATTCTTACAACAATAACAAACTAGCAGAAGAAGAATTTAAGAAAACAATCCCATTTACAACTGCATTAAAAATACCTAGGAATAAATTTAACCAAGGAAGAAAAAGACCTGTATTCAAAAATTTATAAGATACTGAAGAGGAAAGTCAAAGAAGACACAAATAAATGGAAGCATATACCATGTTCATGGATAGGAAGAATTAATGTAGTTAAAGTGTCTATTCTACCCAAAACAATCAATAGATTCAATGCAATTACCATCAAAATACCAAAGGCATTCCTCACAGAAATAGAACATATAATCCTAAAAGTTATATGGAACCATAAAAGACCTAGAATAGCCACAGTAACCCTAGGAAAGAAGAAGAAAGTTGGAGGAATCATGCTACCACACATCAAATTATGTTAACATTGTCACAGTTATCAAAACAGCATGGTATTGGCATAAGAACAGACACATAGATTAATGGAACAGAAAAGAGAGCCCAGAAATAAATCCGTGTTCATATGGCCAACTAATCTACAATAAAGAAAGCAAGAACTTAATTGGGGTAAAGAGAGTCTTTTCAGCAAACTGGAAAGATACATGCAAAAAAAAAAAAATGAAGTTGGACCACCTTTTACTCCATATACAAAAATAAACTCAGAATAGATAACCTAAATATAAGACATGAAACCACAAAACTTCTAGAAGAAAATATAGAAAGTAAGCTCTCAGATATTACCATTAACAATACTTTTAATGATGTATCTCCTCAGTCAAGAAAAACAATAAAAAACAAATGGGACTACATCAGACTAAACCCCCCCCTTTTTTTTACAGCAAAAGAAACCACCAACAAAACAAATGAAAGAAAATATTCACCAGTGAAGCAACTAACAAAGGCTTAACATCCAAAATTTATAAGAAGCTCATATAACTCAACAGTAACCAAACAAACAACCCAATTAAAAAATGGACAGAAGACCTGAAGGGACACTTCTCCAAAGGGGACATAGAGGTGGCCAATAGACACATGAAAGATGTTCAACATTACTAATCATCAGATAAATGCAAATCAGCACCACAATGAGATACCACCTCTCTCCTATCAGAATGTCACTCACTGATAAATCAACCAACATCAAATGTTGGTGAGGATGTGGAGAAAAGGGAACCCTTTTACACTGCTGGTAGGACTGCCAATTCACCTCACCAGTATGGAATACAGTATGGAGGTTACTCAAAAAATTTAAAAATGGAACTACCTTATGATCCACTCTTGGGTATTTATCCAAAGAAATCCAAAACACGAATTTAAAAAAATACATGCACCCCTATGTTTATTGCAGCATTATTTACTATATCCAAGATATGGAAACAACGTAAATGTCCATCGATAAATGATTGGACAAATAAGCTGTGGTACATTTACACAATGAGATATTACTCAGCAATAGAAAAGAATAAAATCTTATATTTTTGTAGCAACATGGCTGGAATTAGAAGATATCATGCTAAGTGAAATTGGTCAGATTAAGACAAATACCAAATGATCTCACTTACATGTGGAATCTAAAGAATAGAATAAACAAATAATCAAAATAAAAAATTAACAAAACAAACAAAAAGCTCATTTAAAATATGGCAGATCAGTATGCTAAGTGAAAGAAGGCAGACAAAAAAAACCCATGATCTACATTATTACACTCATACATGTAACAGAAAATTGAAAGCAACAAAGAAATAAAATTCATGGACACAGTCAGTAATTTAGTAGTTATCTGAGGGTAAGGGAAGTGGAGAGAAAAGTATAAAGACACAAATATATGGGTTGGAAAGAGAACTGACTGGGTGATGAATACACAGTGAAATACATGGAGGATGTAATGTAGAATTGCTCACCTGGAGCCTATGTAATTTTTACTAATCAATGTTACCTCAATAAATTTAATAATAAAAAAAGAAAATGTGTCATGAGAACAAGAAATTATGGATTTATGTGTCTGATGGAGACAGATGCAAGCATCCTAAAGAAATGTTGATAAACCCAATACAATTGTACATAAAAGGTAACACACTGCCCTTGAGTGCCATTTATTCAGGTAATGTGAAATAAATTTTAAAAACCAGTTAATTAAATGCAGACCCTATGTAAAGAAGTCTGTCAGTTAACATTTGATTCATTTAGCTATAAATCTGAAACTAATGCAAGTGTGGGAATAATGCTTATAGAACCTAATACAATCATGTACCACACAATGATATTTCACATATGCAATGATGGTCCAATAAGATTATAATGGAGTTGAAAAATTCCTATTGCCTATTGCCATTGTAACAGTTGTAATGTCATAGCACAATGTATTACTCATTTGTTTGTGGTGATTCTGGTGTAAACAAACCTACTATACTGCCAGTTATGTAAAAGTATAACATATATAATTATATACACCATGTAATACTTGACAATAAATTACTGTTACTAGTTTATCTATTTACTATAAAAAATAAAAAATACAAAAACCCATTTAATTAGAAAAGAAAATTCTTAAAATTTTCAGACAAAATCATGGTCTATCTAAATAAAGACTATTTGCAAATATAGCATGCCCCTTGTAATCATGAATGATTAAAGAATCTCACAGTAATTGTGAATTAGACAGGAATGGCTAACAGCACATCTTCTATTTAATATTTTCAATGAGACAAGAGAAAATAAATAAAATAAATTATTAAAGTAAATAAATGAGACATTATTCAGATATGATGTGAGTGTGTTCATCCCAAATAATATCATGTATATTACTATGGTATAACAATTAGTAAGGTATTTTGGTAAACTAAGTGCAAGAAAGAAATAGTTGCATTTCTACAGATGAGGGAAAAATATAATTAAAAATGATTCCATTCAAAAAAGTTTTGAATATTTCCCATATATAAGAAGCACTGCAAAATTCATTCATAAATCTCTTCTCCTCAAACATCAAATTGTTTATTTTCATTAAATCTGAGTGATAAAAAAAAGAAAAGCATGGCCTGCTACCAGTCTGTTTAAATTCTGATATGCTGTACTGAGACAGTTATATTGAAATCAATGTCTGCTTTGTTCATTGCCAACCTTAATCACCATTTTGACTTGCACCCTGCTATATAAGGTTTTAAAAGTCTCTTCTTTTCAGTATTCTCTCATTCTCAGAGGAGACTCTAAAGACACAAAAAGATATCGTTTCTCAGAGCTGTGTTATATTGCATCAGTGAGGTACCTGGTGTTCCAAAATACAAGGTACCCTTGTGACAGTACATAAAATAAGCTGGTAAGAAATGTATTGAGTGATGGCCATCCTCGTCATCACAGGGTTACCCAACTGGGCACACAAAGCAGCAAATTATCTGCTTTATCTCTGAATTCTACTTGGAATTAGGAAAAAAGGGGGACAATTCCTCTGATCAGGGTAAACAAACTGCAATAACTTTGATCCAACAAACTAATAACAGCTGTCTCATCAGGAAGAACCTGCTGTGTTTTGGGATCTGATACAGCTATGTGTGATTGTTTAATAGTGAGCCCTGTGTCATGTAGCAATTTCAACATACTTCTGCACACTGCAGCACTCAGAGCTAAGGGGTTCCATGAGAGTTACTCACAACCACAATTCATCTAATTCAGAGATTCTCAGTGACCTGATGACAAATATCCTCCAAATGTGAGTGCTGCAGCACAACATTCTCCCTTGTCACAGTTTCACAGGTCCCCTTCCCACCCCAACACCTGGAGCACTTTTTTCCTGATGTTGCACTGATGGCTTGTACTCCCTTCCAACAGCTTGGGGGTTCCTGTTCTTATCCTGTCATGGGAGCTGTGGTAGAGCATAGAGCACTCAGGTGATGTCTTGACATATTCTACAAAATATATCTTGCATCTGGCATTTCCAAAAAAGTGCTCTAACTTCCCATCAACAAGTCTAGAAGACTTCAGGGTAAGTGGGGGTGAAATTAAGGCACTAACAGTTGTTTGAAATAAAATCTTCTCACTTCTCTGCCCACATGCTGATAACTTATCACTTGAGCATCAAAGAATGGACTAAGAAATACATTTTTGGAAGGAAGGCAAGAGGGCGACTGGAGAGGAGGTCCATAAAGCCTCTCCCAGAAAACACAATAGAACGGCCGTCCAGAAGTCAAGAAAGAGGACCCTGAGTCAAAAAACAGCTATTGAGAAATCCACAAATCCCAAGTAAACACTTGAAGGTTGGCGAGAAGGGGACAAGTTGGGGAGAGGGAAGGGAGTAGAGACTGCAACAGGATCTCAGTGGTGCAGTTTGGGGGAGGGGAGAGGCCACGCAGGAGCTGGGCTTTGGAACTTTAGAGCGGTAGAAAGGCTGAGTGAGGACTGTGAACTACAAAGATGAGACCCCAGCTCTAGGCCCCCTGGAGACCTACACAGCACGCAGCAAAGGCGACCCTGCTGTCTCAGGCCAGGCCCACAGTAATGGACTCATGGAGCGTGCACTTCCTCAAGCACCCCAGGGTTCTGAAAGCAGTGTGAGCCTGTAGACAGCCAGGTGCTGAATCAGGGCTGGGAAGAAAGGCTGATTTGATAGCATTCACCCAAGCCAACAGAAACAAGCCTCAGACCAGCTTCCCCAGCAAAGGGTAGAAGGCAGAGCCGCCTTTGGAACACCTTTTGTTGGCCTTTCCCCAGGATATATGCGCATAGACTGGAACACTGTAGGAGATCAGAAACAAGAAAAGAACAGCACCCTCTCCTCTAAAACTAGACCCCCCAGTGCCACCTAGTGTCTGCCCTACAGCAAGACACCACAAAAGCAATAATCTGGACACTGAACATAAAGCCCTCATGTCAAAGAGGAAGAACCCAGCGGACAGGATGAATTCTGTAAAAACTAAAACTCCTCAGAAAGAACATGAAATTTACCCAGAAGACAGCTTGCTACAACTGCAAGGGTCTCATTTCAGTGACGGAGAATTTAAAGCAGCCATTCTAAAGGCTGTGAGAGAAAAGAAAACCTATTGGCAGAACACCATAGCTGAGATAAACAATATAGAAAAGAATTTAAACGACATAAAAACGGAACTCTGTGAACAAAAAGAACAATTTAACAAAGAAATTCAAAACATAAGAAAGACTGAGATGGAAATTTGAGAAATAAATAACATGATAAAAGAAGTGAGAAATGAAATAACCGCCATAGGAAACAGGACCAACGAGATGCAGGAAAGAATTAGTGATATTGAAGATCAGAACATGGAAATAGCTCTGAAAGATGAAGAGAGGGAATATAGAACCAAAAGGATTGAAAGAACTCTGCAAGAAATATCCAACTCAATGAGACAAAACAACATCAGGATAATAGGAATAGAAGAGGGGGCAGAGCAATCTACAGAAAGCATACTCAAACAAGTCATAGATGAGAACTTTCCAAACCTTTGGAAAGGTCTGAAACCCCAAGTTCAAGAAGAAAAGAGGTCCACCAGATACCTAGACACCAAAAGATCTTGTAACGACACATAGTACAAAAGATGTCCAAAACTAAAGACAAAGAGACTATTCTCAAGGCAGCAGGGAAAAAAGAACTATAACATTTAAAGGAAAACCCATCAGGTTGGCATCAGATTTCTGAGCTGAAACTCTACAAGCCAGGAGAGAGTGGAACCCAATATTCAAAAATTTAAAAAAGAGAAACTTCCAGCCAAGAATAAATTAGCCAGCAAAATTATCTTTCAGATATAAAGGTAGAATAAAGACCTTCACAGACAAAAAGAAGCTGAGGGATTTTGCCAGCACGAGGCCAGCACTCCAAGAAATACTGAAGGAGGCTCTTCAGCCTGAAACAAAACATCAGGATAAATGGAACAAAGTTGGGGCAACAAGAAAGAAACAAAATTAAACAAACAAACAAACATACAAAAACAAAGAAAGAAATAAGTAATGGCCAGAGGAAATTCTCACATATTGATCATCACTCTAAATGTTAATGGACTGAACTCACCAATAAAAAGACACAGAGTAGCAGTCTGGATTAAAAAACAGAATGCATCCATATGCTGTCTCCAAGAAACACACCTCAGCTGTAAGGACAAACACAGACTCAGAGTGAAAGGATGGGATACAATACTACAAGCAAATGGTAACCAGACGAAAGCAGAGAAAAGAGGTCAAATTGCCATACTGATATCTGATGAAATAAATGTCAAGTTAAAAATACAGTAAAAGACAAAGATGGTCATTACATAATAATAAGAGGCACAATGCAACAACAAGAAGAGTTGACACTAATCAACATATATGCTCCCAACCAAGATGCACCAAAATATACAAAGAAACTACTAACAGACGTGAAAGGAGAAACTGATGAATACACAATCATAGTGGGAGACTTAAACAACCCATTAACACCCATGGACAGATCATCAAAAGAGAAAATAAATAAGGAAATAACAGCTCTAAAAGACACATTACAGAAATTGGACATAATTGATATTTGTAGGACACTTCATCCAGCAACAAGAGACTACACCTTCTTTTCTAGTGCGCATGGAACATACTCAAGAATAGACCACATGCTGGGACACAAAAGTAGCCTCAGCAAATTCAAGAAGATTGAAATCACACCAACTGTATTCTCAGACAACAAACTTTTGAAATTGGATATCAACTGTAATAGAAAAGGATATAAACGACATAAAAACCTTTTTCTAAAAACACATATACATGGAGATTAAACAACAGCTTATTTAAAAAGGACTGGATAAAAGAATAAATAAAAGATGAGATTAAAATATATAGAAACTAATAACAATGAAAATACAACGTATTAGAATTACTGGGACACAGCAAAAGCGGTAATAAGAGGGAAATTTATATCATTACAGGCCTATCTTAAGAAACAAGAAAAATCACAAGCAAACATCTTAGCAACCCATCTTAAAGAACTAGAAAAAGAAGAGCAGACAAAACATAAAGTCACCAGAAGGAAAGAAATAATAAAAATTAAAGCTGAGCTAAACCAATTAGAGAACAGAAAGACAATAGAAAAAATTATTAATACGAAGAGCTGGTTCTTTGAGAAAGTCAACAAAATTCACAAACCCCTGGCGAGACTAATCAAAGGACGAAAGGAAAGGACAAAAATATCCAAAATTGGAAATGAAAGGGGAGAAATTACCACTGATACCACAGAGATACAAAGGATTATAAGAAAATATTATGAAGGACTTAATGCCACAAAATTTAACAATCTAGAAGAAATGGACAAGTTTCTAGAAACTTATAGCCTACCAAGACTGAACCAAGAAGAATTGGATAATCTAAATAGACCAATCAATAGCAATGAGACTGAAATGACTATCCATAATCTCCCTAAAGGCAAAAGCCCTGGACCAGATGGTTTCACCAACGAGTTCTACCAAGCATTCAAAGAATAATTAACGCCTATTCTCCTCAGACTCTTCCAAAAAATTGAAGAGGAAGCAATACACCCTAAGTCATTCTATGAGGCCAACATTACTCTAATACCAAAGCCTGGCAAAGACAACACAAAAAAGGAAAACTATAGACCAATATCTCTGATGAACAGAGATGCAAAAATCCTGAACAAAATATTAGCAAACAGAATACAACAATGCATCAAAAAGATCATACATCATGATCAAGTGGGATTCATCCCGGGAGCACAAGGATGGTTCAGCATATGAAAATCAATCAATGTGATACACCGCATAAACAAAATCAAAGATAAAGACCATATGGTCATTTCAATTGATGCAGAAAAAGCTTTCGACAAGGTACAGCATCCATTTATGATCAAAACACTAAATAAAATAGGTATAATAGGAAAGCATCTCAACATAATAAAGGCCATATATGAGAGACCCTCGATTAACATCATACTGAATGGGGAAAAGCTGAAGCCTATTCCCCTAAAATCAGGAACAAGACAGGGATGCCCCCTGTCACCACTGCTATTTAATATAGTACTGGAAGTTCTAGCCACAGCAATCAGGCAAGAGAAAGGAATCAAAGGTATCCAAATTAGGAAGAAGAGGTCAAATTGTCACTATTTGCAGATGAAATCATCCCTTATATAAAAAATTCCAAAGATTCCACCAGAAAACTATTAGAAACAATAAACGAATATAGTAAAGTTGAAGGATACAAAATGAATGTACAAAAATCAACGGCATTCCTATATACAAACAATGAATCCTCAGAAAAGGAAATGATGGAGGCAATTCCTTCTGCTATCCCAACAAAAAGAATGAAATACCTGGGAATTAACTTAACAAAAAATGTTGCAGACTTATACATGGAAAATTATAAGACACTTTTGAAAGAAATTGGAACAGACTTTAAGAGGTGGAAAAATATCACCTGTTCATGGATAGGAAGACTTAACATTGTTAAAATGGCCATTCTGCCCAAAGCAATCTACAGATTTAATGCAATACCCATCAAAATCTCACAATCATACTTTCGCGAAATAGATAAAAGAATTATTAGATTTATATAGAACCATAAAAGACCACAAATTGCCAAGGCAATACTACATAAAAAGAATAAGGCTTGAGGCATTACACTTCCTGACTTCTATTTATATTACAAAGCATCAATAGTCAAAACAGTTTGGTACTGGCAGAAGAACAGAAATAGAGACCAATGAAATAGAACTGAAAACCCCCAAATAAACCCACAAATTTATGGACAAATAATTTTCGATAAAGGAGCAAAAAACTTACAATGGGGAAAAGACAGCCTCTTTAGTAGGTGGTGCTGTGAAAACTGGAAAAACATATGCAAAAGAATGAACCTGAGCTCTGAACCCTCTCCGTATACAAAAATTAACTGAAAATGGATTAAACACCTTCATATAAGACCTGCAACAATAAACTGTATAGAAGAAGACATTGGTGCTAAACTTATAGACCTAGGACTCAAGGAGGACTTCATGAACCTGACCTCAAAGGCAAGGGAAGTAAAAGCAAAAATAAATAAATGGGACTATATCAAACTAAAAAGCTTCTGCACAGCAAAAGAAACCATCAACAAGGCAAAGAGACAGCCAACTGAATGGGAGAAAATATTTGCAAATAACGCATCAGATAAGGGTCTAATAACTAAAATATGTAAAGAACTAATAAGACTTAACAACAAAGAATCAAACAACCCAATTGAAAAGTGGGCAAAAGAACTAAACAGACACTTCTGCCACGAAGAAATACAAATGGCCAGCAGACACATGAAAAAATCATCCTCATTAGCTATCAGGGAAATGCAAATCAAAACCCCAATGTGATATCACCTCACACCTGTTAGAATGGCAATTATCAAAAAGACAAGGGATAACAAGTGCTGGAGAGGATGTGGAGAAAAAGGAACTCTGGTACCCTGATAGTGGGAGTGCAAACTTGTACAACCACTGTGTAAGGCAGTGTGGAGGTTCCTCAGAAAATTGGGAATGGAGCTACCATTTGACCCAGCAATCCCCCTTCTGCGGATCTACCCAAAAGGCTTGAAAACCTTTGTCCTCAAAGACTTATGTACCTCAATTTTCATCGCAGCGCTGTTCACAGTGGGCAAAACATGGAAACAACCAATGTGCCCTGCGACAGATGACTAGATAAAGAAGCTGTGGTACATGTACACATGGAATATTACTCAGCTGTAAGAAAAGATAAAATACTGCCATTTACAACAAAATGGATGGACATGGAGATCCTCATGCTTAGTGAATTAAGCCAGTCAGAAAAAAAAAAGAACTGTATGAATTCACTCATATGTGGAATATAAAGCTGAAAGGAAAGAAAAAAGAAATGAAGAAACAAAAATCCCATGGACACAATCAATAGTTTAATGTTTATTTGGGGATGAGTGGGTTAGGGAGGGGAGAAAGTGGAGTTTGTGGGAGAGGAGGGAGGGGAAGCTAAATATAAGGTGATGGAAAGAGAAGTCACATTAGGTGGTGAACTCATTATACATCAAGTTGACAATGCACTGTAGAATTGTATGCCTGAAACCTGTGTAATCCTTGCTATCACATGTCACCCCAATAAGTCTAACAATAAAAATGAATTAAAAAAAAAGAAATGCATTTTTGTGCCTCACAGGTACTGGATATTACAGTGAAATGCACACATGTGCACATTGTAATAAAAATCAAAATGGCTTTTTTGTGGTTTTTTTAGTTTCCAAGATTAAATAATCAAATACTGAGTTTGTATTGGGGAAATGAAAGTATCATTAACCACAATTTCAACCAAATAATAATAATAATAATAATAATAATAATAATAATAATAATAATGATAATAATAATAACAACAAAACAACCCTGAAGTCAGAAAAAGATTGATTTATTTTTTCTATGTAATGATCCTGAGTTCATGGAGCTAAGGTGTGAAGATATAATTGGATATTTTCATTCTGACCCCTTTAATTAGACCTAAGCAGAATTCATGAATGCATGTCAGCTTGAGGTTGAAAAACACACTGAAAAACACTCTGACTGTAAACTACATCTTGGAAGCGGTGTTCAGAATCTGAGCTGTAAAAGACAAGCTTGTACCTTCAGACTTAGATATCAGGTAAGTCTACATTCTTCCCCTGGAGGTGGAGAAATATAGTGAGACAGTCAAACACTTTCTACCCAGGACCTCTGTACATAGAGATAAACCGATGATAATAGGAAACAAATATTGTAATTTCTCATTTAACCACTGCTGCTGAGAAAGTCGACCCTGTGCAAGGACTTCCCTCAAAATGAAGATGGAAATCAAAGTAAATTTGAAAATTAGTCATCTGCAACCCACCTAATTCTTTTTGTGTCCACACAGAAATAATTAAAACCAAGTTTACATACAAAAAATCTATAAACCAAGGTATATCCACCACTGAGTCATGGGAATCTGCTGTTAGACAGCTCTGACTCCGGGCACCCCAATAATTTTGCTGGGATTTGTGTGGACTTCTTGCCACATTAGAAAATGGCCACTTAGCTGTCATTACTTTTTAATTTTCATTTGAGGTCAGATTTGCTTTATTATCTGACAGTTCTCCTGTCCTTATTTAATTCCCCCTGCATTTTAATAACACAGGTGTTTCCCAGTAAAATCTATGCAAACATGATTTTTCCTTGGTGTCTGTTTCTTAAAGAGGCATACAGAACCAAAAAACTTATCTTTAATACTCACAAAAAGCTTAACTTCATTTTTAATATTTGGCTAGTGACATCTAACTTCCCTTTTAGCTCCACATCTGGACAAGTTGGTAGAAAGCACAGATGTGCTTCTTTCTATGGTACATTTGGAAGCCAAATTGTCTTGCCTGTGGGAACTTTTCCCCAGTCTTACCTCATGGCCATTGTGAAGGTCCATCTTACTCTCTCTGCTCTGCCCAATGTAAACTTGACCTGCTTTGCCTACTAGGCCTCTCTAGTTGTCCTCAGTGTGAGTAAAAAAGAGTCTCTGAACTCCAGTTTGTATGTGGAAGATCACAGTGAAGGCATGACAACCATGTCATGTGAAGGCCACCTTGATTTCAGGTGTGATCACAAAAATTGGCACTGTGAGAAATACTCCTGGACAAGGACCACACCTACCAAGGTCTTTATCCTTCTGCTTTGCTTTATAACAATGCTGTGCTTTCCTGTGCTGTACATGTCTCCATAGACTTGGCCCTATTTCCTATGGTAATTCGTTTATTTCTCAGTTATTTTATTGCATTGTTTACCTCTCAAATGTCTATTTGATTCTTTTCTATATTTTCAATTTCTTTTTGAAAATGTTCTTTTTTTTCACAGATATCCTTTCCGAGATCATCTATGTGTGTCTGGGTACTCTGTCAACATTAATTCATCTCTCTGAGTTTTTTAAGAACAGTACCTTTATATTCTGTGTCATTTAGATCATATATATTCAAGTCTGTAAGTTCCTTTTCTGTAAACTTTAATTTTTTTTCTAAGTGGCTTTCAATCCTATGGTACTTATTGTATTTGTTACGTTTTATTCCCCTGGGCATGAGCAGATATGGAGAAATCATTCTTCCTTTCCTCTCTTCCCAGTTGGTATCACTACAGTGCCTTTAAGTATTTTTGTCTTGGTTGCTTAAACTTCTATCACTGGAACCTTCTCTACAAAGTGGGATTCCCTTTTTTGGATCCAGTTGCCTTGGTCTTGATGTGCCTCCTCTTTTGGGAAATGTGGAGGGTGATGGAGTGCTGTGCCTCTGAGATCGTTGCAGAGAAAAGCTGCTGTGTCTGTGTTTTGGACTTTTCCTGTGCTCTACTTCCAGTTTCCTTAGGTGTGGGTCTTGTTGGAAAAGATGCAGGTGTTTCCCTTTGCTCCCCACCCTCTGCCCAGTTTTCTGTAGAGAAGACATTAGGTAGCGTTGGGGTGACTAGGTTTGGAAAAGAATTAGGGTAAGCAGCCAGGTTCGGTGTCTCTGGTTTCTGCCTAGGTTTAGAGGCAGTGTTGTCTGTGGCTGTCTGTTTCCTGCGGTAGCATCTCTGGTTGCTGAGTACATTTCAACACTACTCTGTTCATCAGGGGAGCCTGGGTGTGACACAGCGTGGCAAGATGGGAGAAGACTGTGATCACTTTTGTCATGGATGAAGTGCATGCTACAGTTCAGGCTTTCTTCTCTCTTCTGAGCTCGTGCTTCACTCAGGACCATGTTTTATTCTCATCAGCATTTCCACAGCAGCTGGCTCTCAGCTTCAAACTCACCTAGAGCTTACCTGTGGTCACAGTGCCATGTGGCAACTGGGGGCCTTTTTCTCACCCAGTGCAGTTCAGATGTTTTGTTCAGCCTCTAAACCACCCAAGGCACAGCTCTCTGGAAGTGGCCCTAGTGCACTGCTGCTCAGTCAGTGTTTCAAGTTGCCCAAGGTCTCACAGGATTTAAGCCATTCTTGCCTCTGCTCCTGTCACCACTTGGCCTCCAAGATGCCTGGGGTCATGTTGCCCATTGGCCAGTATCCCCTGGCTCCATTCTAATTTCTTCAGTCAGCCACAGTCAGGTCCTGATCCGCAACCATGGCTCTGCTTGACTGTGCTCCCTTCCTTCTCTCCCTTTTGCCCCCTTTCTCTGACCTTCAGTTGTTTTCTTGTGATGCATGGATCTCTCAGCTGAAACTGTGTTACTTAGGGTTTTCTGCATTGAATCCCAGTTGATCAATTGTATTTTCTAGTAAAAGTTTCAGGGGTCCCCTCTCTCACTGCCCTCTTTGAATTTCTAGAGATGATATGGGGCACAGAAATATCCACATTTTTACTGAAACTCTCTTCTTTATTGAGTTCTAAGGAAAGAACTATGAGCCTATCAGACTCCATTCCCATGGTGCTCTAGGTCTAGGACAGATTTCATGAAAGTTAGAACAATAAATAACAGAAGGTTATGTTGATATGTGTGTCAATCTACACTTACATAAATGAAGAATGAGTGGTCATCATGTAGGAAGGAAGACAAAGACACTGAGGATAAAGATCCTTAGGGGCCAAATATATCCCTGTGGGGCCATTAGTGTCTACCTGATGAAAGTCTCCGTGTGAAGACACCTGGGTGTGTGGAGGCCAGAGAGCCTGATCTCAGTACACAGGGACCTACACGGCACTGGAATTTCACTTTGTGTGAAATATTTTAGAACCATAGAAATCCTCAAGTCTTTGCGGACAAAGGTTTTCAAGTTGTTTGGGTAGATCCCCAGAAGGGGGATTGCTGGGTCAAATGGTAGCTCCATTCCCACTGTTCACAGTGGCCAAAACATGGAAACAACCAAAGGTCCCTGCGACAGATGACTGGATAAAGAAGCTGTGGTACATATACACAATGGAATATTACTCAGCTGTAAGAAAAGATGAAATATTGCCATTTGCGACAAAATGGATGAACCTGGAGATCATCATGCTAAGTGAAATAAGCCAGACAGAAAAAACAAAGA